>JADLZN010010884.1:0-20099 GCA_018155175.1 Sinocyclocheilus anophthalmus
CCACAAATCAATCTCACCTTCCACTTCATCTCGACATTAAAGGAATAGTTCACCAAAAACTGAACTTGGGGCTAACAAATGGATACTCATCCGATGCATGCCATACCCAAAGATCATTTGTTTTTCCATCGGAACAACATTTGGAGAAATGTTGCATTACTCCTTGCAGTGAATGGTGCCATCAGAATAGAGTCGTCAACAGCTGCTACAAACATCACCACAACCCCATGACAAGTAATCCACAAGCTGTGTGTTTTGAACACACATCTATATTAATATATTCGACTTCAAACGAATTGCTTTCAGCTAAATAAGAGTCCTCTATTCATATAATCGTTTTCTCCATGAAAAAGACTCGTTGTTGGTGTCAGAGAAAAATAGACACAGATTCAAGCTCACGCGTTACAGCAAAAACAGTAAAAAAAAAAAAACTTGTCTTGGCGGTGGATTTTGATGTGAGAGAACAACAGGGGATGGACATTTTTCACTGGAGGAAGCCTTATTATTGATTATGGACTCGTATTTTAGCCGGAAGCAATGGTTTAAAGGCAGGTGCCCAAACTCGTTCCTGGAGGGCTGGTGTCCTGCAGAGTTTAGCTACAACTTGCCACAACACACCTGCCTTCAAGTTTCTAGTATGCCTAGTAAGAGCTTGATTAGCTGGTTTAGGTGTGTTTATTTGGGGTTGGAGCTAAACTCTTCAGGTCACTGGCCCTCCAGGACCGAGTTTGGGCACCGCTGGTTTGTAAAGTCACCTCTATTGATGATTTGGTTTTATTTACAACATGCCTGCTTTTGCTTCCCATCCTTAATTGATGACTGATTCGTGTGGATTACTTGTGAATTATATGATGATGGTCCTTTTAATCAGTCTGATGGAATCCATTCTGTGACAGGCACCCCTTCACTGTCAGAGAACCCCCTGGTGAGCACAGTGATGTATGCTACACATTTCCTCCAAATCTGCTTTCAATTGAATAAACAACTCATTTACATCTAGGATTGGCTTAGGGTGTGTGGATTTTCAGCAAATTTTCATTTTAGGCAAACTACTCCTTGAGGATGACTAGTTTACTATTATTTAGACAATCTAATAACTAGTGAATTATCACACATTCTGAGTTTAATGGAGTGTTGATTTTGTTTATGAATTTTTAGCACAGAATTAATTCAAGTCATTCACAGTGATAGTGCTTTTGGTGCATTAATCGTTCAAACCTTTATTTCAAAAGAGGAACATTTTGTTTTCCCATGATATGTTTCTTTATAACATTGCAGCAAGCGGCATTATTACAGCAGAGGTGAGAGGAGCTGTGTGCGTTTGGAGAACAGAAAGCAGGAGCTATCAGAAGAGATGCTTCAGTGGCTTAGCAGCAACAAGCCACGACTGCAGCATAAGAGTCAACATCACACACGTGATTCAGAAAAGCCCACCACCTGATTCCACAGTAAGAAAACACACACTACACACTGTGATGGCGATAGCTCCCCAGTTGTACAGGGTAAGTCAGACTGAGAGAGACCCGGCGGGGGTCGAAGGGTTGTTGAGTTACCTGCTGGGCCTGAGCGCTCCTCTGCAGGAAATGCGACCCACTCTGCTGACGGGGCCCAGAGAGTGGTAGAATCGAGTCCTGTAGAGTGTCAGTCATAGCGGGGCAGTGGTCAGTCACAGCCCTCACACACAACACACAGTACAGGCTGTGCTAGAGCTCTGCACCTTTTTTCTTTGTCTCCTTCTATGGTCTAAAGACTCTGGCTAACATGTCTGAACAAATGGTTGGCACACAATACGTGGTCAACTGATAAAGGTTTTTCAATAACCCATGTGATATTTAGAAAGCAGGGTGGCCAATGACCAATATAGTGTCACTATATTTAATTCTATGAATTCTTATTTCTATGAATATGCGTTTCGTTGAGTTGCTCACGGCCCATGCGAACGCTCGTGTACTGCTCATGCTCACCGGAAAAGCAAAGTCCGCTCAAATAAGTAAATTTCTATGTAGTATACTTGTTCCTGTTTGCAATAGCGCTACTGTGCTGTACCATGGTGTAGTATCGCTGTACTGGGTAACGCTGGTAAAATGATGCTAGCTTCTCACGATCTGCTCCCCGCTATGTTCTGCTCACATTAGAGGGTGACACAGGAGTGGATTTTCAAACCTCTCCCATCCCACTCCCACAAAAAAAAAATCCCGCCCCGTCCCAATCCCACGAAAAACCTGGAGGAAAATCCCATCCTATCCCAATCCCGGAAGAATGACTCCCATTCCCTCCCACACCCGTGATGTGTTTTTTTTGGCTGGAATCTGTCAGTTACAGTAAAAAAAATATATAGTACAGATCACAGCATGCCCAGTTTAGTTGAATAAAAATCCAAAATGTTTTTTTTTTGTTATTTTATTGAACTGAAAGCCATCTTAAACAATGCACAGTGTACATTGCACACACATTAAATTTCATGTAAATCATCCATACTAACACACGTTTTCTATTAGAATTTTTTTAATTTGAAAGTAGACATTTCACTCTATAGATATATTTTTAATGTCTGTAAGAGTTTCGCGCTCAAGTTCACAGACCAAGACGGCAGAAAGCGCGTCGTTATTCTGAGTGCACACAAATAAACTAGTTTTTACAGATTCGAAAGATGTATTATTTTTTTCCTGTATGACCAAAAATTGCGGAGTATTTTAAGAGCAAGTGAGCACCGGCGCCTCCATCTGTCCTGCAGTGAGCGTGCTGCTGTTCAGCTTCCACACAGACACTTGAATAGTGCACATTTTTCTAGGTTAACATTAGATTGAGCGGCCGTGTTAAGTTGCTAATACTTACATATTTCAGATGATTAGCCATATTTGAGGTCGATGAATGATTGGTGGGCGTTTGGATTTCCTGCCCGATGTACTGTATTACCACATAGACCAGCCGTTAACGATCTGTTTGTCACGGACTGCGTACGTCATTCACTTAACCAGCCACACCAAAGCAAACAGGAGGAGAGCACAAAGAGACAGGGCAACTAGAATGGAGTTCAAAATTAAAATATACAGTTTGTTTATATAAAAAGTATATTTGTGTATAAGTTGGGTATCATAGTGTTATTACGATTCCCGGTCCCGCCCACCCCTGCTGACATTTTTTTCCTGTCCCGTCCCAATCACGTGATCAATAGTGATTTTGTTTTCCATCCCGCGGGATTCCCGAAAAAATGCTCTGATAATAATAGCTTTGTAGAACTATACATTATTTTGTGGGTGATAGAGGTAACGTCAAAAAAAAAAAAAAGTTAAATCTGATTCTGTTGAATAGAACTGGAAAAAAAATATTGATATTTAATATTAAAATATTTTCTGTCAAATTGTATTTTGTTACTTTCATAAACGTGGTGGCTATTTTTATTGGCTTGTATTTTTACAATTCGTATCATTCAATAAAAAGTCTTACAAAATTGTTTATTTATTTAAAAAAATAATAATATTAAAAAGGCATTTTCGGTTTCAGTTTTTCGGACCCAAGTACATCCAGAAATTTCGGTTTCGGCCGCAGAATTTTAATTTCAGTGCATCCTATAAAAACGCAAATAAATCCATCAAAGAATCCTAAAAAATGTATCACAGATATATTTAACAATCTAAATATTAAAAACTGTTTTTATATATGCTTTTGAATGGATCCTTTCACACTGAAGGCTGGCATACTGGACTGCTGAAAATTCCTCTTTTTATCAGAAAAGGGACATACATAAACCCTTCAAATTTATAACACAAATAGGTATTTTAACTTGTTATTATTATTTTTTACAGCATTTTTATAAAAAAAAAAAAACTTTGAACGTTATTGTAAATGTGACTGATTTTCACAGAATTGTCTCAATCAGAATCACGTATTCCAGAGAACCAAGAACAAAATTTATTAAATAAATAAATATACACAAATGCTGCATTTTTACTTAAAATATTTAAAAACAGAAATTGTGCATTATCCATCAATAAAGCTATTGGCTTTTGGAATTGACACTTGTATTACCCGGCCAAACGGGCAGGGTTAACGGTTCATTTTGATAATCACAAAATGGTAAAATTGATATATAATTGATTAAACTAATCATTATTATAATTTATTAATTCCCTACTTATATATTATATATAATATATATATATATAAAAATCAGGCTACCTTTTAGAACACAGAAGGAGACAAAGAAAAGGGGGCTTTGACATGCATTTAGGGTACACTGATGCGGTTGTGTACACCTGAAGCAGCATGGTAGGCAGCGGTCATCACAAATGACTCTCTTATACTCTGTTCCTGTTACAGGAAGTTAATCTCATTAGCTACAATAGAGGTAGAGCACTAAAGAGAAAGCACAGGCAGCTGAGAGTCACAGAACACACTCTTCTGTGCCAAAAAACACTTTCTAGTGCAAAGGTCCTTTTACATTCACATGCTGAAGCTCGTTTTAGCCCAGGTGTTCAGTTATGGGAAACTAAACTCTCAAAGCAGGTTTATGGTCACACCTGATATTGTCAATGCATTATAAACAATAAATTACAGATTAAACAAATAATCAAAAGCTGTATTGGAGAAAAGTGATTGTATTAATTTGATGATGATGATGATGAAGAGAAGCACTGGAAGAGTCTCTGTTCAGGAGGGTTGGTGGGGAGTGCTGAGGGTTAGGATAGATTCCAGCATGTTCCATGATGACATGCTGTGTCCATATGCACTCACGCATGTGATCATGTATGTGCACGTGTAACTGTCCTTGACTGTGTTTGCAAGTGTGAATGCTTTAGAAGACTCACCTCTCAAAGGCAGGCCATGACATCTCCTCACTGAGCTCCGACCCTTCACTACTTCCTGAAATCATACGATCATGACATATAAAGAATAAAAAGACTGATCCAGTCCATGATCCAGTAGCTCTGTGCGTGTGTCTCATACCCAGTGAAATGCCGCTAGACAGTGTTGAGCTCTCTGCCTGTCCTCGTGTGGGAGTGTGGCTTTCCAGCACGCTGTCGTCTAACAGGTGTCTGGATCCGGCGTTGGGGAAAGTAGCGCTTTTAAACTCCACCGTGTTCGTTTTGTGGATAAAACTGCAGCACACACAGGACAGAGATGAAGTCAAGTTAAAGATTGAAATGTTTTCTTAATCAGTAGTGACATATCTGGCAAGAAACCAGAAGAATATCACATATAGAGCTTGTAGAAACTAAGTACAAGGCAGATCCTTCTTCAGGAAGTTACTGCTTTATGCTACAGGAGAGTTTCAATGAATTGCACTAAGCTACACACAAAGGAGTGAGTGATGTAAACAAATGAATGGAGAATATGTATCAAACGCACTTGTAGCCGAGGCTGTGGCACTTCCTGTGTCCGTAGGTGATGAGGTTCCGAGGTGAGGGTGGCGTTGGCGGGACTTTAGGCAGGGCACCTTCAACATTACCACGACGACCACATAACGGTGAGGCAGATATATCTGGACCTGTGTCACAAAAACAACAGACATACTAATCATTAACAAGAACGTGTGACACTGAAGGTGTTCAGCTTTGGGGAGAGCACTGTGGTCAGAGCAAACCCAGCATGATGCAACATAAATAAAATCCAAACGTCCAACGAAATGTTGTCACATGTCAAGGCTGCATCTGGTTAGGATAACAACTCAGAAGAGAAGTATGGCATGACGCCTGGTTAGCGTCAGTGTGTGTGGGCTGCATGCATTTCTCACCTGTGAGGTCTTCTCTAGAGGCAATGGTGCGAGGTGTGCTGGTAGCTGGTGGCTCAATCTTTAGGGACAACCTGATACGTATACAAACATGAGTATCATTTACAAATTCAAACACTAACACAAAAAGTAAAATATACACTACCTGTGAGAAGTTAGGAATTATTACGATTTTTATGTTTTTTTTAATATATATTTTTTTAAGTCTTTTAAACTCACCAAGGCTGCATTTATTTGATAAAAAATACAGAAAAAAAACAGTAATATTGTTAAATATTATTTCAATTTAAAATAACTTTTTTCATTTTTTTTCTATTTTAAAATGCAATTTATTCCTGTGAGGCAAAGCTGAATTTTTAGCATCATTACCTATCTCAGTTTCCCGTGATCCTTCAACCCATCCTAAGGCTGATTATGCTGCTTCAAGAACTTTCTTATATATATCACATTATGATACCAGTTTAATGCTGCTGCTTAATATTTTTGTATAAACCATGACAATCAATCAAGTAAAAAAAAATAAAAAATCAGATTTGCATCACAGGAATAATACAGTGGTGAATTTATATTCAATAGAATTTTTATATAATTTAATTCTTAATTATTGAAATAATATTTCATAATTATACCTGTTTTTACGCATTTTTCCCACCAATAATTCGTCTTGGTGAGCATAAGGCCTCTTTCAAAACAGAAAAAAAAATCTTAATTATTTTTTATGTAATATAAACACTGCTCACTTATAATTGTCGTCCTCCACAAACTTCTGTAACTCTTCAATGTAGCGCACAGAGTTAAGATACTTCTGGACATGCGGCAATACTGGGATATCTGAGACAGAGGGAGAAATTAATTCCCAGTTACTTCTGTTCATTTGCCAAAGTAAACACACTCGCAAATGTGATACACACCATATTCAACGGATCTCTGCAGGTCTGAGATGATTCTCAGAATGTTGTTCATGAGGTTGGAACGCTGTTCGTTTTCCAGAATGCTGCCGGTGGATGGATACGCGAATCGATGTAGGCAATCATACAGAAATAATACCACGCAATATATAGAATGTTAAAAAAAAAAAAAAAAAAATCCTCTTTTTGGCTACACAATCTACAGCAAAATTGTGCTACAGCTTTAAATGTGACCCGTGCTGACAAAATGAGTCGGAATGTGCACAGACTGATTTTGAAAAAGTGAAAAATGTCAACTTTGTTCAAAAATGAGTTCATTAAGCCCTCATCTACTCTGCTCGCTTCTTGACGACTTCTGCTTCCCCTCAGCACAAATATGGTATAACTGTAAAGCGCAGCATTCCAGCTTCGAATTTTTTTTTAAGAATTTGCTCATTGCGAATCATTTTGCCAGCACAGGTCTCAAATATTCTTCATCTCTTTATTTCTCCTTTCCTATCAGAAATCATTGTTCTGTTGTTGTCTGTCTGCAGTTGGGAGGTGGACAGACAGGCTTTCTCTGGCCCGTCTAGAGAGCGCTTATTTCATACCGAGTAAATATTTGGATTAGTGAGGACCATTATGTGCAGGAAGTATCTGCATTAAAGAAGAAAGATGTGCAGCTTCTGGAGAAACATTTGGCAGCGTGTAACAGACCGTGTGTGAATATTGATGATATGTGTTTGTGACAGCATGTTCTTAGGAATATTAGCTAGGGGACTGCAAACATGCAGCGGTTCGTTACAGACATTACATTAGAGCATCACATCTGTGATGATCATCAAAACACAACATGAATGACTGCATGACAAATGAAAGATTCAGAAAATAATTATAGAGACAAATCAATCCCAGAATCCAGACTGATTTAAAACAGACAACGGAAGAGAGAGCACATTGTAAGCATTGTCTGAATTACCATTACTCTGCATCTCTCAGCAAATCAGGGTTAAGATAATAATTACAGCCTTGTGCCAGACAGCCTGCAGCACACACAACTTAGCAGACACATTGCAAAGCAACACTGACATAAAAGCAGACAGAATCCCACAATAACTTACGATGACATAATGATTAGATAAGTAAGAGAAAACTGTGCTGTAGTGTAGGTGGACACTGAGAGCTGGGATTGAAAGTGCAGTGGGTGGAGTCGATCAAGTGATTGACAGCCCTAGATCTCTAAATCTAAACAGAAGAATTGCATCAACGGAACTGCTAACCCATAGATTGAAAATTCTAAATAAATATATAAATAATAAGCATACATGTTTGGACCCACTATATATTACTGTTCAAAAGGTTGGGGTTGGTCAGTTTTTTATCTTATGCTCACCAAGGCTGCATTTATTTGATCAAAACAATTCTGACATAAAAGCAGTAATATTCTGACATTGTATTAAAATTCAAAATGCGCTGTTGTTCTATGTTGTAAATATTTTAGGTCATCTTGAATTTATTCCTGTGATTCAGAGCTGAATTTTCAGCATTATTACTCCATTCTTTAGTGTCACTCGATCCTTCAGAAATCATTTGTCATATATGCTATAATGTGTCGTAGAATCAATGTATTATTATTAATCAATGCTGATGCATACTGCTGTATTTTGTTTTTCTGGAAACCAGATACATTTTTTCCCCCCATGATTTGTTAATGAAAGAAAGGTTTTCGCAAAAACAAAGAACTTAATTTAATATGAAATGTCCTCTCTTTTCTCAACATCTTGATCCACTGAATTAATCCTGCATGAAGTAATAGTCATTCATTTTTCAAAAATCTTACTGACCCCAAATGTATTTAACAGTAGTGTAAGTAACTGTATCATCAATGCTATGAACGCAATACAAAGTGAAAGAGATCTTGAAGAGAGACGGCTGCTTTGTGAATGTCAGACAAAGCTCAGGCACAAGCTAAATATTATTGTGGGAAAGCAAAATGGGAGAAAATCTCTACCGAACAGGAGACGTCTGTCCATTTCCACTTCAATACTCATTTATCATGTGAAGATCCAAGCATATCAGGCTCACACTCCATTTTAAACACCTCTGCAAATCACACACACACACACACGCACACAAACTCAACATAAAACCTGAATGCTTAATTCGTACTCCAATTGCTACTACTGACCAGAGCTCAAACAAACAGCCTGGTATTCGTACTCCAATTGCTACTACTGACCAGAGCTCAAACAAACAGCCTGGTAAAAAAACATAAAAATAAGGGAAAAACTGACAGTTGCGCGGGAAACATTTCTTGCAGTATGAAATGGTTGACACATAAATAATCAATTCTTCCTTATAGGCAATAATTATAGAAAACACATTTGAAGTGTCCCTCAGTTTGTAAAAACAAATAAAAATTGTGTTTAAAATAATGCAATTATAATGAAAGTCAAGGGTCTCTTGAGGCACTGAAAGCAGAAATGTGGAGCATACATTGAGCCTGTAAACTTATAAATTGTCCTGTATGACTATTCAAGGATGAACTTCCATTTAATGTGTCACTGACATAATTCCCGAGAGTGGTTTTTATATAAACAGTCTCTTTCTGGAAAAATTGCCTGTATTATATGAAAAACAGGGTTCGCTGCCATTACACAGTCATGACAGGAGTCAAACGCCTGTATATAATCTTACATAGACAAGGTTAGAAAGTGATTTTATCGCACTAGTCTCATGTAAACACATATAATGTGTTTACATTTTGTGGTTGTACAATCAAAACCATGTCTATTTTAACATTTATTCCAGTGCAGTGGCTCGCCCCATAGACCTCTATTCCTTTAGCTGCGGAAAACAAACCCACAAGAAACCTTGCTGTCCTTAAAGGTACAGTTCACCCAAACATCAACGGAGTCCAAACACACAAACAAACACTGGACCCCACTGAGTTTCAGTGTGTGGACAAAAAACAGAGACATTCTTCCAAATATTTTAATTTGACTTGCACAGAAGTTTGAAACGACATGAGGTCGAGTAAATGATGAATTTTAATTTTTAAGCAAACTATCCCTATAAATATCAAGCTTTCTGAAGATCAGATGAGAGCCAAACACACAAACATTCGTGCCCGCACCCAAACAGCACTTCAGCTGTGAATTTATACAAGCAAACACGGGAAGGAGATTCTGGTGTCACGGTCCGATGGTCAGACAATCTTCCACACTTCTTCCAAATGATCCTCAGTTTCCTTCTTCTATTTTAAACAAACAACTGAGAGACATGTGTGGGAAGATCATTATCTATTCAACTTGTGGCGTCCTCTCATGACTGCTGAAAGCATGTGCGTGTAGCGAGACCGAGTGCAGACCACAGGAAGGAACGGAGTCCCGTGCTGCTGGGCTCTAAGCGAAAGCAGTCCTCTCCGTCTCCACATAGACCGCAAGCCTATTCTCCCTGAGTTCAGAGAGATCCCTCTCCCCCGCTTGCTGTCCCCTCCTCCTCCTTCCTGCGAAACGGAGAACCTGCATGGAGTGAAATTTTAGTGGGATGCGTCGATTTATTCAATGCTTCTATTTCAGCCACGGCATCTTCTATCTCAGGTAGGGGTAGCCCTTTCCCTCCACACGGAGAATACGTTGCAACCATACTAGGTTTCTAAAAAGAAATAAGAAAGAAATTGGAAAAAGAACTTGGAAGGATAAACATAAAAAGGAGAAAAGAAGAGAGAAGAGCAGAGAGCCGACAGATAGAGAGAAGATAGAGAGAGAGAGAGAGAGAAATCAGGTCCCAATCCCCTCCATCCAACCCTCCCTCCCCCATCCTTCGTGAAAAACTAGAGTTGCTGTCCGAGTGTTCCTCAGTCTCCAGAAAGCAGCTGAAGGCTGAAGCAGCTGCCCCAGATCCTGTGAACCCTTGGACAGGAGCTCGCTATTGGGCTGAGCAGGGTCCTGGACACTGGGGGTCCGAAACCACAGGAGCTTTGAGCAGGAGGCCTTGATATCCTGGGATACAAGTGTGCAGCTTTAAGGAATTTTAGAGAGCCACTGGGAGAATAAGGAATCACGGAAGACACCAAGAACTGGTGGACCACAAGGATCTCAACAGAAAACAAAGGTCAGAAGACACCTGGGTAAAAGTGGCAGGTTCTTCACTCACTTGCTGTGCTTTTTCGTCATATAATTTCTCTGACATTTCACTCTTCAATCTGTCAGCAGCTGGAAGTTCTTCTTCATCTTTGTTTGGTACAAGCCTCTACCTGTACGTCCACTGCTCTGTTTTTCTGAACTAATTCTCCAGCTGCTGCCCATGCGCTCAGCCAGAGTACGGGTGGGCCAAGTGGTCAGGTCAAGGGTCGTTCTGAGATTCGCATTGGATTACTTCAGTCTTCCTTCACAATCCAATGCAAAGCCATATAGCACAGACATCAAAGGCAGAGAATTACCCAGAATGTCGCCTATTGTTCTGTTTGTTTGCTTTTCAGAAAAAGAGATGGGTGTTTTCTGGTCCACTTCAAGGTCATGCAGTAGGGGGCAAAATGCATCTGGATGGGTGTGCTTGTTTGCTTGGTTACGTTCTGAGCTCGATACTCTCACAGAGATTTCCACTGTGCTATCTAAAACAGTGTCGGCCACTCTGACTGTTGTGTCTTGTAGGTTTTCTTGTACCATGAAGGCTGTATTTTGTGGATTCGGTCTTATTTTGAGGACTTTGGTTTGTAGATTCTATTGTAGCATGTTGTAGATGTTTCTTGGTAGCCTGGTGCTCCTCACGGTTCCTCTGGCTAAAGCTCTTGGGAATTTGGTCCACTGAGTGTCTATGTAATTTTCTGTAGGGGATAAGGGACTCTATTCATAAAATATTGGTTTTAAAGGAAACAAACCTTCCAAGACAGAAGGTCGTTTTACACTAACCACTTCCTCATGTAGAAACTTCTAGATTCTCAAGTTGTGCACAAGGCAGTCACGCAGGGGCACGCAACACCCACACGGACACGGACACACACGGACGACGAACCGCTAGCTTGGTAAACAGGCAGCCAAGGTTAGGAAGAAGACAGAACCTATTCGTCATTTTGTGTCATCACAGCTATACACCACTGGGTCCGCCCTGCCTTGCGTCAGACCAACAAAAGCAGCACACAGTAAATGCAGAGTTGAACAAACCAATGTTGGCCACAATAAAGTGACTCCACAAGCACGTGATTAACACTATTACGTAAGGGGGCGTTCACAGAGGACATGATGTTTTTAACTTGACACACATTATGGTGTCGTAGCACAAGAAAAACATTGAGATGTGACGGACGAACGTGTCCTGTGTGAACACATTATGCAGATAACCATAATGGCGAAGCCAAGCCAAATGGATGAAATGTGAAAGCTTAGAAAAACTTACGTTTCCTCAGAGTCATAAAGCTAATTAAAATCCGCACATAGAAAGAAGCTACTGCTGGACGAATTTCCATGTCATTACTCTTCAGAGAACATTCCGTGCTGAAGTGCTGGCATATGGTTCACCTGCAGCACAGTGAAACGTCTTAAAATACCTGTACGACTCTTGTCTTTTTGTCTTTCACACTCAAAGACACTCATTGCATCAATACCTGCCTCTTCCTTTGGACAAACAAAAATGAAACCCTGTACGAGGAACATTTAGGAAAATTTCTGATGGAAAGTGTATGAAATATTTGAATTAAAGAAGTGACAGTCTAATGGCTGGCATTGTTCACATTCAACGGCCAATTCCTGTGAGCACTAGTGATGGACTTCATCTGTGTGTCGTGAGTTTCTATAAACAAATACAGATACATATTTCTGGCTGTTAGATCATTCATTTAAAAACATCACATGGCAAATACAATGCATCTGAATTCTGACACATTTTTTCCCGCATCATTTCTGGCAGCAGAACCTTTGGTAACTGATTCTACTACTAGATTTGCATTTCATTAAGGAAATATTACAGTGTGCAAACCTTCCAGCAATGTCATTGCTTCTCTTTCTGAAAGTGCTCTGTTTATCGTCTTCCAATCAACAGGTTAAAACAGAAGAATACAAGCATTGTTTGTTCTCATCTGTGCTACTAAGGTAATTAGAAACATGTGGAGATTACTTCTGGCATTTTGCAGATACACACAGGGTTTCAGGATTTAAGGCGTCCTTCTTTTTCTGTTGTCTGTTATTTTAGCAGCCACAATCTGAAAAGTTTTCCAAAAATTATGTTTTCTTGATATATAAGCACAGATTGACCTACAAGTTCATCTGCAACTAATTTGGTCTTATTGACTTATTCACTAAAACAGAGCCCAATAAAAATTCCAAGTTAAACGAGAGAGAGAAAGAGTGATTTAGAGATTTGGGAATAAAGTGAATTTGCATTTGCGTTCTCATAAAGCTTTGCAGGAAAAAGCCCATTACTCTGTTCAGCTGCAGTGTTCCTCTTCCGCTGTAACATGTAATGATTTCTAGCATCTGCCACTGTGTTCTTGGTAATATGGGTGGGCATTACTTGCCGCACAGAGATCAACAGATTTTGGTTGCAAAGTAAGGTTCCAACTTGACTGCGCTGGTCCGAACTAAGGGCCCATCAAAATTAAAAGCTTTAATGAAACAGTCATGTGGTGGCAACAAACTGCAGAACAAAGGATCATTAAGTCTTAATTACATATTAGTATCATTTGAACCTTTTGAATGATAGGACAAAGTTCGGGTACAGATATTAAAATGTCATTGGGTAGGTGCGACTCATAAAAAAATAGATTTACCATGTACTTTAACGCTTTGGTAAAAATTGTTTGTTTTTTTTAGGTATTTTTTATTATGTGCAAATTACATTCATTAGTTTTATGGAAAATCTGTTGTTACTTTCTTTGGCTGTGTTACACCCATACTTTCAGACTTGCAAGGCAAATTTTCTTGCAATGTATGAACCTTTGAAAGCAAACAATTTAACTCGGCTTCTTTCTTTTTCGTTAATTGTGAACATTCTGATCATCACTGACTCAGGGCTATTTGTTCCATGCACGTTGTCCTCTTGGACGGGCTCCATGTCGACCTCAAGCACCCATCCCCTACACTGTAAGTGACTGACTTTCTAGTGCCCTTTAATGTCTTGTGATCATCCCGCAATGGCCGAGTTTATCTAATTATACAAGCACCTGAGAAAAATTCTGCTCTGGGCTCTCATGACTACGTGTTCCCACACTTTTACAATTTTGAGAAGAAAGCGACTGAGAGCTTTACAAAAATACTATTGGGTGGCGATGGGTACCGAGCCGAAGGGGCGTCCAAAACACCTTTCATTCAAAAAACGGCATTCTCCTCGAACAGACTGCATTCTTTTCCTATCTTTCTACTTTCTAATAGCTCTGGGGACTCCAAAGCAATTACAGGGTAAATCCCACATGCCCAGTCTCACTTCAAATTCATTACATCAGCCCTGCTGTCTCCAGTGAAACTGAACCAACGATTCAATTTCCTCTGCACTCGTGGATGGAAGGATGGCGTTACAAAATCACGAGGGAATGTGTGTTTCCCCTTCCTGGTCTTTAGCCCTCAGTTTCATTTTTTCTAATTTTGTGATAGCACTTCCTCTTAAGTGAGCCAGATGTTGAGAGTCCGGTTTGCTGTTGAGCAACACTATAAATTACTAAACCATGCTGAAAACCGTGCCCGTTGGACGCCATTATTGATGCAGAACTAAAGATATATCCAAAAGCTGCGGTGTGGTGTAGATCATCGGTCTCATCATGTTTTCTAAGTATGAAAAGGGGTCAGTAACAATCAAACAAAACAGAACGAGAATTCTCTTCCAGACCGTTTACTCTCGGAGCTTCTGATGCAGCGTTCATGGCCGTCTGCACCTAACATTCAGTCCGGTTTCCTCAGTGGCCCGCTGTCACCCCTTACTGCTGGCTGTGCCCTTCTACCCATTGTGTCGCTCTTTCTCGTTTTATATATAAAATATAGGAGTAATAACTAGAAGATATATTAGGAAATATTATGACAAAGATTCAAAATAATGTTTTCAAACCGTGAGAAGATACCACGTAAAAAAAGAAGGGAGACTAGTATAATTCTGTTAATGCATATTTGTGCCCATAATAGTCTCAAGATCGTGCAACCCTAACACGATATTTGGTCAAAAAAAAGAACGATTAAATTAAGTGAACCACTTTTCAGGCAATGCAAAACGCTATTCCACGTTTCTGACTGCAGAAGCCGACGAACGCCCGGAAACAACCGAAGGATGAGGTGTGTTATGATCTGTAAAAAGCGGGACCAGATAAGTCCATTGTTAGCGAATCAGCAGCACGGTTATCAGGTCAGGTGACAAGGCGTAGCTATTTATCTTCATGAATTTTTTAAAAGACGTGCTATCTGAGAGGATTTCGGTCAAAGGCTGAACAAAAAGTGATGAGGCATGTAAATTCGACAAGACAAAGCCCTGATGAATCTGTGATATCTTCTTTAGGGCGAAAAAGGAAATTAAAAGTTGAAACGTTTTCACAGAACCTTGCAAAAAGCAGCGCGTTACAATGGTGAGGGAAAAACTCCATGTATTGCGTGTAATCACATCCACACAGTTTATGATCACAACAACAACAACCGTTAGAAATCGAGGCTCTCCATGTCATCTGAGGAATTCAAAGATGGACGATGATTTTTTCAAGAGGCGTCTAAACAGCGCTGACAAGCAAAATAAATTATTCTCTGCTTTGTGCATAAAACACACATTTTTAAAAACTACTTTCGAAGAACATTTATTTTGGAAAGTACCTGTATGTAAGTTATCATGTACTATATTTCCAAACAACGCCAACTGCAAGATTGGTGAATTTAATTCTGTGAAAAAAAAAACATGATATCGGAAAACACAAAAAAAAGATGGTGTTAGCGTTTTGCAAGACTCATTCATAACAATAAAACCATAATATGATTAAATAAATGAGGAAAGGTTCAATAGTTAATAAATGAGTATACACAAATATATAAATAAAATCTATAGAGACAACCAAGGGTGTGCAAAGTACGCGAATAGAAGGCTTAGATATGGTTTCCGTGGAAAAGTTCTAATTTCAGTAATTCAACTCAATTTGTTAAACTCGTGTATTAAATAAATTCAATTTACACAGACTGAAGTAGTTTTAAGTCTTTGGTTCTTTTAATTGTGCTGATTTTGGCTCACATTTCACAAAAACCCCCCAATTCACTATCTCAACAAATTAGAAATATGGTGACATGCCAATCAGCTAATCAACTCAAAACACCTGCAAAGTTTTCCTGAGTCTTCAAAATGGTCTCTCGGTTTGGTTTACTAGGCTACACAATCATGGTGAAGACTGTTGATCTGACAGTTGTCCAGAAGACAAGCATTGACACCCTTCACAAGGAGGGTAGCCACAAACATTCATTGCCAAAGAAGGTGGCTGTTCACAGATTGCTGTATCCAAGCATGTTAACAGAACATTGAGTGGAAGGAAAAAGTGTGGAAGAAAAAGAGTCACAACCAACCGCCAGAGAACCGCACCTTTATGAGGAGTGTCAAGCAAAATTGATTCAAGAATTTGAGTGAACTTCACAAGATCGGACTGAGGGGGCCCCCTGGGGGGGTCAGCCTCAAGAGCCACCACACACAGACGTGTCAGAATTTGGCTACATCTTTGTCGTATTCCTCTTGTTAACCACTTCCGAACCACACGGCACTCGCGGCGTCTTACCCGGTTAAGGAGAAGAACTGGACTGTTGCCCAGTGGTCCAAATTTCTCTTTTCAGATGAGAGCAAGTTTTTTTATTTCATTTGGAAACCAAGGTCCTAGAGTCTGGAGGGTGGAGAAGCTCATAGCCCAAGTTGCTTATAGTCCAGTGTTATGTTTCCACATTCTGTGATGATTTGGGCTGCAATGTCATTTTCTGGTGTTGGTCCATTGTGTTTTTTTTATGTCACTGCACCCGTTTACCAAGAATTTTGGAGCACTTCATGCTTCCTTCTGCTGACCCGCTTTTTGAAGATGCTGGTTTAATTTTCCAGCAGGATTTGGCACTTGCTCACACTGCCAAAAGCACCAAAATTTGTTTAAATGACCATGGTGTTGGTGCTTGACTGGCCAGCAAACTCACCAAAGCTGAACCCCATAGAGAATCTATGGGGTATTGTCTAGAGGAAAATGAGAAACAAGAGACTAAAAATTCAGATGAGCTGAAGGCCACTGTCAAAAAACCTGGGCTTCCATACCACCTCAGCAGTGCCACAAACTGATCACTCCATGCCACGCCGAATTGAGGCAGAAATTAAAGCAAAAGGAGCCCCTACCAAGTATTGGGTACATGTACAGTAAATTAACATACTTTCCAGAACGCCAACAATTTATTTATACACATTTCACAATTTGAGTGAATTACCAGACCTAAATGAACTTTTCCATGACATTCTAAGTTACTGAGATGCTCCTGTATATACCGTATTGACCTGAATATAAGACAATGTTTTTTTTCTTGAAAATACATCTGAAAAAAACGCAGTCGTCTCATATTCAGTGTCTAGACTTGTGACATGTCACAATCACCCAAACAATCGGTGGCGCCAAATACGACATAAAAACAGTGTTCTCTCGTGGAAAATTTAATGTAATGCTGTTGGTAAAGTCGGCGAGTAACAAGCGTCGAAAGTGAATAGAAAACCTTACGCCCTGCATGAGTCGTGACTGTCACGTTAGCCTGATGGGACTAAACTCCTTTTGTGATTTTAAAATGTAAGACAGTGCCCAGATTTGAAGACTACGGTAAGATTTAACTTCTGCTGTTAATAAGATTTTGGTAGGCTATTATTAGATGGATAGCCTAAATGTTCTAATTCAGATGGGCTACCGTTTTTTTCTGTGTTTTATTATTAATGGTATATCAAAAGTGGTATATTTGTTTAATGATTGTTGGTACATGGACTAGTTTTACCATACTTTCAAAACAAACTAAACTAGGAAAAAAAAAAAAAAAAAACAAAAAAAAAACACAAAAAAAAAATTTATGCAATATGAAATAATTGAAGGTCAAAATGTGTTTTATTACTGAGAGAAAAGAAACAATACCAATAAAAAGGATTTGGTTTTTAAAGCCTTCTTTCCAAAAGGTCCTGCTGTCCGTCTTATAATCAGGTCTCTTATTACAGGCCAATCGGTGTGTACGTATTGTGTGTGTGGGGTGTATATATATATATATATATATATCAAATTTAAGTATGTGTTTGTGTGTAAATGTCTTTAGAAACTGCAGCATGGCTGAGGAATAATAGATCTGATAGGAGCCTGATTCGTCGTTGGGTTTGGCTTTTATGCGTCAACTTACAATATCCCAAATGCTTGTCAGAGTCTGGGTTGTTGTGGACCACATTGGGCCAATGTAATAGCAGTGTTTAAATGTAACATCTTGTTGAGTCATGGAAGCACAGACTCATCTCTTAAAATTTTATGGAGCTAGTTGTTGGCTTGACTAGCTCAGATCTAATTTCTTTCATAGTTCAGTGACTAAGCATATAAACTTAAAATTGGCTGTCTTGCACAAACAGCCTCATTCATTAGGATGCAAACAGGAGGTAGCTCTGGAACGTGATTAGAGATTTAGGTAAAATCAGTCACAACGTGCTGTATTTAAAAACCATTCTGTTTGTCTTGGGATTTATTTGAATTATAAATAAAATAAAAATCTTTACAAGCATTTCTCGGGCTAAGGCTTTCCCCGCCGCCTTGTCAATCCCCGTGGAGGACGCTGTTTTTAGACGCTTCATATCCCTGTCTAAACTTTCCAGCAATAACCTTCTCTTTCATAAAACTGCTCAAACTGACACTCAACTTTCTGACTAATAAACTCCGCAAGAAAAATATAGGACTTTATGGTCTCATATCAAAGCTTTCTCAACATGAGTGCAAACACCCTTAACAAAACACTTTATATTACCCACTGGTACCTAGTTAACCGTTTAAACAGCTCTCAACTGCCCAATCAAAGTCTGACATGAAACAGCTGACCAAATCCTTTAAAAAAACAAGTAAATGCTGAAATCAAAGACACTTGGGCATAAATCCCCCAAAAACAAGAACTCAAACTCTTTTACTCACTTCAGAGGAAGTCATAATAATGTCATGCCAGACACCACAGGCTGAAATGAAGAGCTGTGCGCTAAGCAGAGAGAGAGGCAGTGAGCTAATGATTTGAGCTCAGATCCAACCCTGGCACAGAGAAGAGAAAAAACGCACCTGGTGGCCCACCAAAGCACACTGCACACAAGCAGGCCAGCCAGAGAGCAGCGTTTGCCATTGTGAAATTTTCCACATAACTTTAATTGACTGACTGGATGATTAGATGAATTGACCAGGGATAGTTTGGCTCTTAAAGAGTTTTTTCATCATCTACACCCATATTCAGAAGGATTTTTTTTTATAAAGCCAAAGCCATAAATACAACAGAACAGACGCTGATGTCAGCATCAGCCCTATGGTGTGCTGTTAAAAAGGACAGACAAGAAGGGGCCATGCTGGACTCTTCAGGTCTACGTGCTGAAACTACAAAAAATTTATTCTATAACTCCACTTACTGTAAGACCTTGCGCATACGGACATTAGATGAGAGCTCAGGTCAAAAATGCAAAGAAAGAGCAATAAAAAGAGACCAGTGTGAGAAGACATAGGCAAGCTGGCTCTCCAAGACACAAGTATAAACATAACTCAGATAACGAAAAAATTAATTAAAAAAAAACCAAAAAAAGGCTAAAAACAATCACACCCAAAATAACGATCGCAACTATACAAAACTCAGTAGCAATCCCTCTCTCTTGAAGCTGAGCTTCACAAAAATACTCTGGAGGAATAAAGGATTTTGGCAGCACTCAACAGTAAAAATACAGAATAAGTGAGACTTTATTACTAAAACAAATGTGTCCCTTCTTCTGGGTATTTTTAAGATGGGTAACCAAGAAGACAAAAACCGGACTGAGGAAAAGCTGATCTCTTTGATGATCTATAAAATTAACCCAGGGACCTTGTTTAACTGAGCTTTGTTTGTACAGCAGTTTCCATAATGATATTCTATAGGGTTGTTTACGCAGTACATTATTGTGGTCTAAAGGCATTGGAGTGCAATGAAACCAAATGCAGTGGAGAGATATACTGTACATTAACATTTTTTTTTTTTGGGAAAAAAAAAGTTGCTTTATTTGATGAAAAATACAGTAAGTGTGCATAATTGTGAACATTATTACAATTACACCAACAATGATCATGACACACTGAAATGGGTGAAAATTTTCAGCTTTGGCCATCACAGGATAATTACATTTTAACACATTTAAAATAGAAAACTGTATATTTAAAACAGTAGCTAAATATTTCACAATCTCACTGTTTTACTGTATTTTTCATCAAACAAATGCAGCCTTGGTGAGGTAAGAGACTTCTTTGGAATTTTTTTTTTTTAAAACTTTATTTATTT
>JADLZN010010886.1:0-15559 GCA_018155175.1 Sinocyclocheilus anophthalmus
AAAATGAAATTTTTATGTTTATCTGCTTACCCCCAGGTCATCCAAGATGTATGTGATTTTGTTTCTTCAGTAGAACACAACGAAGATTTTTAACTCAAACCGTTGCGGTCTGCAGTCTTATAATTGAAGTGAATGGGAATCACGGCTTTTGAGTAAAAAAAACATACACAAACAAAACCAAATTTAAACCCTGCGGCTCGTGACAATACATTGATGTGTAAAAACACGAAACGATCGGTCTGTGCAAGAAACTGAACAGTATTTATATTGTTATTTACCTCTGATTCACGCAATGTCCGAACTGTCCTTCGAATTATTTAATAATATTTCGTTTTTTTCTACTTCAAATTTCATGTTTAATTCAATGTTACTTGCCATTTTCTTTGTAATTAATTGTGGAATTTACTAGCAATTTCGAGTGAGTTTTTTTCTTTTTCTTCAGCGTAGTAACTAAAATGTCCATGAAATGTTTTTCATGTCGTTATTGTAGGGGGTGTGGTCTGACAAGTTTGGGAGCTGGTGTAAAATAATGAGAAGCAAAATGACAAGGAAATAACTCAAATAATTTCAATGTTTTATAAAAATGATGGACTGGCTATCAGTCCTCTGTGTTTCTGTCAACGGCACGAGACAGTCTCCAACATCTCTGCGACCCTAAATACCTGAAGGACAAGCAGTTTGGAAACAGGCTGGATGGAAAAACAATGAGGTTTGTGTACTTTACCACTGCTGTTATGTGCAATGATTTAGAATCATACAGTGTAAAAAATGCAGAATACGTTTTTCTTTTCCAACCAGGCCTGCTGATGTGAGAATATGTGTGCGCGCCGATGGGGAAGCCCTCAGGCTGCGTGTCTGTAGATATCAGGGGTGTTTCTCTGTCGTTTTTCTGGGTTTGTCACTGATTGATCTTTACTTTCGTCTTAGGTTTCTTTCTCTGCTCGCATCTGTTCGCTGCTGCTTTCCCTGTATTTTTTCTGTGCTTTTTCAGGCACCTCCATGTCTTATAAAAACCATTACAGTAGCCACACAAACACACACAATCATTCATCCAGAATTCGATCTTCCTGCAGACAGGAAAATAAAAGTCTAATTCTCCTTAACGGATTATAACATTCATAATTTTTCTATTAGTAATCATTTGCACTCAGTAATTAATACAGTTAAATGACTCACGAATCGCATTAACTGCAGTGCATTATGGGCATTTAGATGGTGTTTGCTTAATTGAGTGATTAGCGGAAATAAAAAAATGAAGTTAAACCTGTTCTGAGTTTGTGGAGACATTTTTGCCAAATTCAACCTGAAATGCTGAAGCAAAGGATTTTGGGTATGTGTCTAAAATGTTTTATAAGATTGAAGATTGACAGTAATGCACTATTATTTTGCCTTAAATACCTTAAAGGTCAAGATTGTTGGATAGGGGGTAGTGAGACACAAACCAATGCGTTAGCCACACTACACAGCGGTTGACACATTCGATCATCAGTCCTGTGATGGTCCCCATTACACTGCGGAAAGAAATGACTCACGAATTAAATGTCCACACACACACACAACACAACACAGTGGTTGTTAGGGGTTCTGTGTGGTGAAGGATGGTCTGTATCAGAAAAAGCAGAACTTTTAAAGTTGGCCTTATGTCCTTTTACAAGATGTAAAACTCCGTCCTCTGAGGGTCCCCATAGTGGGTATGTGAAGTTTTGAGCTCAAAATCCCCACAGATAATGTTGTCTAGTTGAAAGGAGCCACTTTAGGGTATTTTGTGTTTTTCCCTAAAATGCAAATGAGCTGGTGTGCTCCCGCCTCCTTTCGAAGAGGGTGGAGCTTCAGATCCCAGCTCGGCACAGCGGCAACAACAAACACCTGACAATCTAAGCAATATGATGTACTGGCATTAGTCAATGCACGTCATGAATATCATAGACGGGGAGCACGGCGCGATTAGAAACAACGACATAGGTGGTGCCTTGCGTACCTATTACAAAAGATAGTTCAAATTTAAACCACCGTGTCCTCCGCGGTCTATGAGCCTCCATGTTGTTGGTGAATCCCACCGCCCCCCTTTACTATCGCTTGGTGGACATGTATCTCTCCAGAGGCTATAGCAAGACAAGCGTAATGGCGAACGCGCTTCTCCTCCCGGCCGCAGTGTTAGCTAATAGGGCACGAGGCCTTTTCCCTAAGTGAGTGTATACCACCATGAGGGGGGTGATTATTTCCTATTATAGGTGTGGTTGTTTTCAACACGACGGCCTTACAATTGTGTTAAAACAATGGAGTTGTCCTGCTGTTCAAGACGGTGTATTTATCCGTTCTCCACTGGGGTTTCGGGTGTCCTGCTACTTTTTACACTACATGCAAATCTGTGGTATTGTTGTTAAATAGAAACTTGTTGTCCGTCAGAGACAAATCCCAAAGTGCATCAGTATCCACAACTATCTTTGCAACTGCACTGCAAAGACGCCCGCATTTAGATATTTACCCATGCTTCCCCAATGCGCCAGATGTGTCTTGCCTGCCTTCATCCTTACTCCTCCTCACCCTTCTGCCTTTCCTCCTCCCTTTGGATCCCAATCCCCTCTGCATCCGGCTCCCATTTTTTCCCGTATGTTTGTTCCCTGGTCCTCGCCCCCCCGCTTTGCGCGGCAACTGCGCCTGTCTCTATCCTCTACCCCCCTTAACATTCTCGCAGTTAAAGATTTTTTGTTGTTTCCTTGCCCACAGCTACTCATTAAACTTACTTTTCCCACAGCTCACCCCCCCCCCACGTCTATGTCACGCCCACGTCCCGTTGACCCACAACGTACACACTTCTTGTTTCTTGAACACTTTTTACCTCACAACCTTTGCACCTCCGGCGCTCCCTGTTCCTTGGCCCCATGGCGCTCTTGGCTTTTGTGCTCTTACTTCCCTTCTATCTTTTATATCACGTCCGCCCCTCCGAGCTGCCAATTATTCTCTGTACTACTTTACTCCAAAACTTACCACTTTTTCTTCCTGGACCTACTTCACCTCTTCATTGGTTCAGAGCTTCCTTAATTTTGCTGCGTTTACAGTCTTAACACCACTCTGCCGATCAACTTCCTGGTCCTTTCAGAGCCCGAGTTTATACCCCCACCACGACCCCTACACCCTCATATTTTTCTTTTCATTTTTACTCCTTCACACATTTATTGGTTTCACATTGTATTTTGTCATCCCTCTTGGTACAACTCAGGAGCTCCCATCCCTCATTGGCATGCGGGTTGGGTCGGCTATCGTCATTCTGAGTGTTGCTCTTGTGTTTTCTGGTGTCTTTTGCTATTTTCCTATTATTCGTTTTCTTCCTATGTTACATCCCAACCACCTCTCAATTATTATTCATTCCTTTTCAATCAAGCCACTTTCATTACTGCTTGTATGTTGTTTTGTTGTTTTGTGTGTTTTTGTATATGCTAGAGCTTAAATCTTTACTTTTCTCTGTTTTCTCTCGTTTTCACACACATGCCATCTCACATCGAATTCATTGTATACTTTATCCTATTCTTAATTTACTTCCTCATATTATTAATGCCTATATATTCTTCCCTCCCTCCCCTCCTCTTTAATTTTTCCTTTGTTTTTTTTTTCATTTCTACCTTCTTTTCTTTCTCCACCACTTTTTTCCTTCTATCTATTTTCCTTCCCTTCTTCCTATTTCCTTTCTTTTTCAAAGACGGAGAGACTTAAGGCAAATAAAGAGACAGCATAAAGCAGCCAAAACTAACAAGGCAACACTATATAAGTGCCCACCTGAGCAAATTCGGTAGCCTGAATGCGAAGTTACACGTAAGCAAAGGGTGTATTCATATATTATTATTAATAAGTATATATAGAATCATATAAATTTACACCCAACCACCCACCCACAAAACAAGTAGATAGAATAGAAAAAAAAGAAAGCTAGTGTTTTTTTTTATTTAAAAAAGAAGATAAATATAGATAAGTAGAATTAAAATAGAATAGACAGTGCTAGAGTTAGAGGGTCAAATAAAGGTGTTTGTTTTGTAAGATATATCTTGGGAAAATCATCTGCCCAAGCTCATCAACGTATGAACTAGCATTGACTTTGTTTACTCTTGCAACACCTTAAGGAGCTTTGTTCAAGACTGTGCCGCCTTGGACAGCCCTGTGTTAACCTGCCCAAGACTGCGCTGAATCCCATACTTATTTGTCGTAAACACGACACTGCACAACACAATGTAAACCTATTCGTCCCCCGCTGTACAAATGTGCCTGTGCCTGTTAACAACTCCCTGCAATTAGCCGATTACCCCACCCAAATTCTTTTTACAAGACAATATAATTGCGGTTTTGACTCGCGTCATTCTAGTTGTTTGTGAAATAGATCCTAGCAATTTCAGAGGAGAAATTGTTTGTACCAGTTTTTTTTTCCGGTGTATCTTTACACAAACCGATAGCGGTTGTAGCAGTTTAACAGCTTTAGCTTTCCATGACAGTTAAAAAGAGATAGTTTCATACTGAAAGTTATGCTTAATAGTGTACAAAATCGCAGTTTGCATTCATAATATATGACATCCACCTACAAATCAAAGTCATCACAAATTAGTTTTCCCCAAGCTGCGGTTTACAATAATAATGCCTAAAATGACACTAAAAGTAATGCAGGTTAAAACCTTACTTGAACAACATGTTACTGAAACCCCTACTGAAAATGAAACAAAAAAAGCAAGAAGAAGAAAGAAGAAACCCCGTCGCCCCCCTGGAAAAATTAATGTCCCCTGTTAATTATAACATGGAGTTGTTCTTGTTCCATTCTGAAAAACTGTATGTGTTATTGTAAAATTACATGAAATGTCCTATTAGATCTATTACAGTTTTTCATTATATAATAACGTGACATTAAACAGGTTTTTACCATTAAAATTATGATCAGGTCTCTGTCTCTCTGCACTGTTGATTGCATTGGCAAGATGAGCAATTACTTGCTTTTAACTGAAATTATCTGGTATTTTTAATTATTGCAATTTTCTGTAGGGCTGACGGCTGTATCTGAAGGATGCATTTTGAACTCGCACGCACATTTGGATTTTCACTGAGATCATGTTAATTCGATTCACCTGACAGACAGTTTCAATTAATCTCCCGCGGAGCTCCATTGTTGTCAGCCGCATCGTTGTTGAGCGTTTGTTGTCGTGGCTGCGGCGATGCGACGGCTGTCATGGCTGTCATGGCAGTGCCGGCAGGAGAAACTCCTATCTGAGTCTCTCCCAGATGAAAGAATGCTTTCCTCTCGATCTGTCCCTGGGATCTTGTGTGCATGTATGGTTTTCAAGGCTTACATAAAGATGTCAGTGCTTTTGATGGCCTCGTGAACTTCTTCCCTCTGTGATATTTTCACTGCTTGGCCGTCATTGTGTCGTGAAGGATTAAAGAATAAAGTTGCAAAGGTGTAAATTATTAATTATTGACACTATGAGCCATGTGTTTTCCAAAGATACAGTCACTAACACACACACACTCTGGCATTTCCAATTACAGCTCAGTGATTAGTGGCTCTCGTGTTGATTAAGAGGGTTTGGTTCATTTAGAGTAATTATGTCCGGCACTCTCTAAAGTCACACAAACCTCTCATAGCTAATCAAATGCCTGAGTGGCGTCTGAGAGGCCAGACGCTTTTCCAGGTACTTATCCTTCAACTGATCGCTTATTCATCTGATGCCATACAGCTGGAGTGCGCGGTTTTGATGAAATGTCTGTGTGCATTTTTATTTTTTTTATTTTTTTTTTTCTCCGTCATCCCCCTTGATTCCACAAGCCGCTTAGTCGAGAACATCCTGTGTTACTGTTATAAAATATCTTACTATTCCTCATGCTTATATTTTCATTCGCTATATAATCTTTATGCTTCACAACCCTCTGCCCCAGTGCCAAAATCAGTTGCTTTAGGACAATTAAATGATAGTTTTCATGTGATGGGTCCCACTCAAATGGCTAAGTGTTTTCTTATAGAAAGACCTTCTAAAGAACATGACTTAAATGGCAGTTAATGCTGCAGGTCAGTGCTATGAACGAGTAAGTTCAGTATTATGCAGAGAAATTTAAATTCTAGGTCATCTGATTTGGGCATGACCATCCATTTAGTATGTTTTTGACTATAATGAGTCCTTGGCCTTCAGTATCACGGTCTATTTATATTTATTAACTGACCGAATCTGAAAGCGATATGATAATCCTAACTTTTTTAGAAAAAACAAACAAAATGAAAACTTAAAAAAAAAAAATTGAAACAAGACTGTCACACCGACATTCAAAGGTAAGAAGCTTTCCTTTTTCTTTTCCAGAGAAAACCATTATAAAGTAAATGCTTAAAGTGGCTTAACGCATAAAGACAGTGAAACTGGAGGACTAAATTTGTATGCAACACAATATGTACAGACAAGCAGAAGAACCTAGAATAGGAAGTTTCATGTTATAGGTTTTCTTTTTTAATGGCTTTCTATAGGAAAACATGAAGCATGAAATGTCACATTTTGGGTTCATCTGCTTGCCTGTATGTTTTATTAATAATGTGTATACGGAATTTAGCCCCCCAATATCACTGTCTATGTCTATATCACCTCCAACATCATTTAACACTGGCATATAAATCTATATTTATATATGTATATTCACAAGCCAGGTATCGAACTCGGGATGCCCTAAGAACAATAGTACACACTACATTTAAACATTTAAACAAGACTATCATGTCAACATTCAAAGTCTGTTCTGAGAAGCTTTCCTTTTTCTTGTGAAAAAATAAAAATAACACAAAAGAATATATACTTTTTGGGGTTAAATGAATTTATTTGAAATTTAGTTCATTCTACTTCCTCGTTTGAATTCTGATTTCTGTTTGCTGCCTTATTTCAAGTTCAGTTCAAAATCAGGATTTTAAAAATCATTCTCATAATCCTGATGTGAATTGAATGTTATAATGAGGTGTTAAACAACCAACAAATTATACTTGAAAAAAATAAAATAAATGTAGGATTGAAACTAGCTAGTAAATTTCACAAATAACTACACAAAAATGACAAGTAGTTCAAAGTAGACTGAAATAATATTTTCTTGTACTGGTATGAAAAATGCTTATGTCATTGAATATAAATGCACTTTGTACAGTCACTGAAACTTTTATATATTGTTTAGTCTTACTTTGTGAGAAGAAACGGTTAAAAATGTCAAATGCATTAACAAAAGTTATGAAGAGTCGGAGGCAAAACTTACATAAAATTATATGAATTTCAGTCGTCACTCTATATCTCCAATAATATGTCTTGAAATGATATTGATAAATGATCGTTATGATCAAACCACAATGCAGTGCCCGACAATGGATTATTGAGAGGATGAAACATAAATGATCCTCAAATGATACTCCGATTTTTCTAAAATATGATCAAGGTACAGCTCTTTTTTGAGAAGTACCTTTTTTACGGAGAGATGCCAATTCCCTGTATTCTTGTGCCTTTTAACCAATTGCTTTTATAGCCTAACACCGTACCCATACATGGCAAGGTTTCCCAAAATAACACATGCACCCACTGTAGTAAGTTGTTTGACAAACTGTCAGTAACTGTTCGCAGTCTAACCCCATCGTGCAAGGTCCCTGTAATGGCACTGCTGCACCCCAATACTACATCAATGCCCAGGACCGCCTACCCTAAATTGGATGGGCCTTCATCAACATCAGGATGTTTCTTGGCCGTATGTGCGCATCCCCTCCCCCGCCTCCCCTTATCCTTCATATTTGCTCCGCTCTTCTTTATCTTTTTTCGCCGGCCCCCGTCTCCTTCACGGGATCTCCCCCTTCCCTTTCGTTTTTTTTTTTCCTTTCTCCTTTCATCCTCACTCTACTCAGTTCCTTTTTTCTCAGGGAAGCAGCCGCGTTGGACGGTCAAGGCTTTCGCTCCCACGCCGGGCGCTGGGCGATTACCGTTAGTCGGGCCTTTCTCCCGTGTACTCGCTGTAGCTGACGGCCTGCTCTGGCCCCCAGGTGCACAGCCTCATGCGCGCATTAGCGATGGTCACCTTGAGGGGGATCACCCCTCCAATTGGGTCTTGTCACCCAGTGGGGATGGCCCCGACGTTGTCACCAAACCGATACCCAATGACGGCCAGGGAATTTTTTTCAGTAGTGTGTTTTGTTGGTGGGCGAGCAGTCGCTGGTGTCCACCAGCAGTGTACAAGAATTGTGGGTGACAGTGCATCGGACCACACATAGCACAAGTGGTAGCGAGGGTCTCAGGTGGGCCTGGCAACTTGTGAGATAGTGTATGAAGTGGAATGCCGGGGACAGGTCCTCACTCCCGTTTATAGAGCAGGAGAAAAGAGATCACTTGGTTCTGCGGCCTACTCCACCACGGCATCAGCCTCCTTGCCCATGCTCAGGGCCCGATGGGCGTGTGACGAGTGGTGCTGTTGGTAATAGCGTTCTCAGGTCTCGTGCAAACACTGTCAGGCTCCAGCATACAGCTGATACCCCAGTAAGGTGAACACAAAATAGACTGCTAGGTTTAATAATGCTGCTCACACACACGATAAAGTGTGGTGCGCTGTGGAATAGGCATGCTGTAGCTCTTAACCGGACCCTCCATTTGGCCTCATAGTCCAAGCTAATGTGGTTACATCTTACACCTGAACAATACTTGAGGAGCTTTTCACGTCAGACTGCCTACCCCCTCCCTTAACGCCTATAGAAGCCTAAGTGTTATACTTGCGTCAACATCTCCCGCACAGAAACTTTGATGTTAAACCTGTGTTGGCCCCCACACCGTACAGTATACTTGCTTCTGTCGTTGATTGATAGTGTAGCCTTTTTAGCAAGTAAAAGGTTCTGTTGTTAATGTGCACCCGACCACCTTCAGCTGGGCTTGTACTTTTAGCTGTCAAAACTTAGTTAGTTCTTTTTTTTAAAGTAACCATAAGAATAACTTTGATATTAATGGATGAACAACGTGTGGAAGGAAGCGCGATAATTTACTTGATCATTTGTTAGAAAATCAGAGAGATACAATTTTTTAGTATCAAATCGTAATATATGAGCATAAAAAGCTTGATGGATCCAAAATATGATAGCGAAACATGAAAACACACGTGCAACCTTTTACAGGCCTTATCGTTGTTGTTTTGTTGCATTATTTTATCCACTCAGTGAAAGTGAATGATGGCTGAGACTGTCATTCTGCCTGACATCATCTGTGATCCACAGAAGAAATAAAGTCTGACTTGATGATGACATGAAGAAATGATGACAGTTTTCATTTTTTTGTAGAACTATTGCTTTAGTATTTTTGTAATTGCTGTAATGCCTCCAGTAGCTTATTGCTGTATTAAACACGGATGCGTCTTCACTAGAGCTCTAATATCAAGATAACAACTGCATCTCATTACCACAGCAGAGGGCCAAAGATCACACATTTACAAATATCTGCGCCCTGCCACACAATCTGACCCGACTCAAATAAAAACCTTCCAGGGGCACAAGGTGTTACGGCTGAAACGCCTCGCTACAATGCTATTGCCAATTTAAAAGTAGCGCAGGTCCTCTGGTTCAAACACAACCTGACCCATCAAGTGACATAGAGATGACCACATTATCAGCCCCATTAGACTGCGAACCTGAGTTTATGTAGATTAAGAGAATGTCAGCACCGGAACCAAGTTAATCGCATCTAGTGTGGCATCCATGCAAGATTTTAAAAAAACAACACAAAGCTCCGAGAGATGAAATTCAGTTTAAATTTCAGTTTCCGTTAAAATACTCTTGACATTAGTTGGAAATAGGGAAAAAAAATATATGCTGATATATATATGTATGGTAAATTAATATATAGTTATATAGTATAATATATATATATTTAAACTTAGACCATTTTTCTATATTATTGTGTAACATTCTGTAAATTGTCGGGCATGGTCCGCCGCTTTACCCTTTCCCCCGATTAGCTTCCCTGGGTGGTGCTGCCGTAATGTACCAGCGATCTAAGTCCCCTGTTTTTTCTTGGCCATACTCGCCGCCCCGCTGTGTCTGTATATCCGGGTGTCTCCGCCTGAATGTGCTGTCCATCATCCCCCCGCCACCCCCTAGGTGGCCCCCCGCCCACCTCACACGAGAGATGTTCCGCCGCCCCCGCATGTCCTGCGGTTGACAGCTCCGCTATCCCAGAACCCACGCTCAACCGAAAACCTCCGACATGCGCATTTTTTCACCCGTCCTTTAGCCTTGGGGCCAATCCCCCCTCTCCTTCTCTGTTCCTCCTCTTGTTGTTCTCCTCTTGTTAGCCTACTCCTCCAGTCTCTTAGATTGTTCGACTTTGTTTTGTTTCCTAGGTCTCCTCCCCGCCCTTGTAATTTTTAACTGTTATTTTTTGCACCTATTCCTTTTTCCCCCTACTTTTCCCACCCCCCCCTCCCTTACAGATACTTGTCCTGCACCCCTGTTTTTTCCTTATGCAACCCCCCTCTTTGTTTTTTTTTTTTTCCACTCCTTTTGTCCCCCGCCTCCCTCTCCCCCGATTGTGGGGGGTCGTGCATCTCCTCGGTGTCTTATCTTGGGGCCCCTCTTGTCCGCTCTCCTCGCCCCTAACGTTTGGTACTTGCTCTCGCCACCCCTCTTCTTTCCCACCTCTGTTTTTGGACCTCGCCCGTGTCCCGTAGTTTCCACTTCGTCGGATTTAGCAATAAACTAGTGCTTTCTCCACCTACACTTCCTTGCACATAAACGTTTCGGTCCCCAGGCTACCCTATGGCCCATTCCCCGACGATTACTCGGAAACACTATTTTTCCATTTCTTTTCATTCCGACTGGGCTTCCGTGGTCAGCCCCCACCGCGTCTTTGTTACCAAGTCTTCCAATAACTTCTTTTATGTTGTGCAAACGCAACGTCCGCTTCGGTTTGAACTACTGAGGTGAGTCGACCTTCCTATTTAGTGTTTGTGACGTCCTTTAATGTTCTTTATTACCTTGTTTTAACTAGTGAAACTGATGCTTAATTACCATTGCCCGCCGGTGGCGTTCCATGTCTGGAGTCATTCAGTAGTGGATCGTTCCAACGGCTGATCATTCAGGACTTCGAGTACCAGGCCTCTCTTAGAAGGGCATGTGAAACACTGGGTTCCACCCCATTCGGTTCAAAAGCCAGCGGATTCATTCAGAGAAATACACGACCGCTGTGTTGCTCACAGACGCACGACAGTTCTGCAGGTGGGCTTGTATAAGGTAATTTTCGTTGGCAAAATTAGCCCAAAACCAATCTTACTGTTAGGTCACTGAAAAACGGTTGATGAAAATCACATGTGCACTCTTGCTATGCTGCAAACAGCCAAGCGGTGGTGCTATTGCTCTTCTGCTTTCTGTGCAGCATATCGCTAGCGGTGAAGTAAATGAGGGGACACCAATCTCATCGAGGGGATTCCTACGTGCATTAAGGGCAGTAACGATTTAGGCCCTTGTACCGGGCATAGTTGTTCCACATGCCACGATGAAATGTAAGATGCATGACAGGTGCTGGGGCGGGGGCAGTGGTAAACTGCGTTAAAATATATGTATCACGGGGTATTTTGCATCACCTAATTAATTAAGTAATGACATTTACAATGACGTCCATTATTTGTATCCACTTTTAGATCCATGGAGCTATTGTTAACATATTTTTGACCAGCATCGAAAGGGCAAGAACGGATATTTCATGGTTAAACAATATGGATTTGCAGGTTAGCCTGATTCTTCCACCGATTGTTTGCAGGATGCCAGAAGTTCAAAACATTTTACACAAAATCGATCACATCCTATTAGATTACTAGTAGGCGTTTGGGATTTTAGGTGAGTGACTGTGTGTGTTAAGGTCGAGAGTGTGTCATGTCTTGCACGAATTCACTATGTAGGTGGCTTCGTCTCTTCGTGATCCCTCATCTGAGCCTCTCATTGTTCAAGCAACCCCCCTATTCGTTGCGCCCAGTTATCATTTGCAGCATATGTGTGTGGGGTAGGATGCATCTGTAGTGTGGACCGAGAACCGGCTTAGAAGTTGGTAATCGAGTAATCATGCCAGAACACCGGACCTTTGCTTCGAGCCCGTGCGCGGGACTGTTTTCTACGCCGCCCCCGTCCCGCTCGCGACAGTATTGCCCCGGCGGGGGCGCTAGCGTCCTGACCCTGTTGTGTGTCCCACTCCCGCCGGCAGCGCCGCCCCGTTGTGGTCCCCTTTCTCAGAGCTTTCTTGCCCTCTGTTGTTGCCACCCCCTTACCCACCTGCGCTCCCCCTCCCCTTGTGTTCCACGTTACCCCCCCTCTTCCCCTCCTTCCCCTTCTTTCGTTTTCCCTCCGTCTTCTATTCAACCGCCTGCTCCCCCCCGAGCCCCCCCCTTCCCCCCCCCCCCTGTTTCCGTTTTTTAGCTCTGCTTCATCCCCCATTCAACCCCCCCCAGACTCTTCCCCCCTTTCCTCCCTCCCACTCATCCCCGCTCCCTTTTGACACTAGGCTTCCTACTTTTCCCCCCTTATCTCCCCGACCACCTCCCCTCCCTAATGTCTCTTTCAGACCCCCTCTGCTCCCTGCTTCCCATTCCCACTATTCTGTACTTCGCGTTCTTTTCCCGCCCCCCCCCCCCCCCACCTCCCCCGCCAACCACACTCCCCCCACCCCACCCTTCACATAATTAGACTACATACCCCCACCCATCATTGTTGCCCCACTTGTCCTTGCTTGCTACCATTCTACTCTGACTTGCCACACCTTATATTGATTGAACTGCCCCCCCCCCCCCCCCCGTTCCCATACTTGAGCCTCTCTCCCTCCCCCTGTACCCCATTTCTGTCTCCGTATAACAAATTTCATGAACCCTATTCAACCCCAAGCCTCCCGAGTCAACGAAAGTTCATCGTTCTAATTTCTGCATCAACGTGCGACATTTTTTCTGATAGTTCTGGCTTAATATGTGGGCATTCTTCTTATTTTTTACTATCCTCTGCTTTCCCGACAGCGACTGTGCAGGTAACACTTTTTGGAGTTGAGCCTTTCTCCACAGCCTGTTCCAGCTTTTGTTCTTTTGGCCGCGTTAAACCCACCAACTTTTTGCACATTTCTTTCATACTTAGGCTGACATTGAAGCAACTCTTGTGAACCTTTTTTTTCGTGCCTAGCGCATGTTTCCAGATGTGTACGACTGACCTGCTTTGCTTTTTGTCAAGTAAACACAGCGCTTTCCTTTCTTCTCCACTTCTTGGTACCCCTTCTTATCTACCCGCCCAATAACACCTTTCCACGCGTGTCTCCCCGTGCCATTTTTGCCGGCCCGCACTTCCGCTTCAGCAAAAGGTAAAAACGGCTGCTCCCGCGAGATTGCGTTGGGCCACGCTGTTCCCACTTTCTCCTCCCCCCCATGGCCACATCCGCTCTCCTTTCTCCTTTCGTTTTCCCCCCCCCCACCCATCTCAGTTTTACGCTATCTCTGGGGCCCCCCCCCTTCCCCTGCTTCTTTTCCTCCTTTTTTCCCTGTGTCCCATCCCCCTTTCCTAATTCTTTCCTGTCTTAGATGTCCCTGTCCCATCCCCTTATCATTCCATCTATTCTTCCCCCTCTCGATTCCTTCTTATTTTTTCTCCGGATGTACCCCTTACGACCCTTGTTTTTTCCTTTCTTTCCCTTAACCTATTGTGCTTTTTCCTTTTTTTATTTCTTGCTTCGTCTTTTTTTCTGGGGGACACGGCTTGTCATGTTAATGTTCCTGTCTCGTTTTCTCCAACAACTCCATATTTTTTACATCAAGTTACATTTCCACACCGCTCGTTCCCTTTTCATTATTTACACTGTGTGCTCCTGACCATTTTCCCTTTTACTATAAGAAAGCCCTCCTCACACCTGTCACACCCTTTTCTCCGTTTTTTCTTTCCCAATTTTTTTTAGTTCATACAACTCTTATTTCTCTGTCTACTCTTTTATCCTCCTACTCATCTATCCTTCTTTCTCATTTATTTTAAACAATTCTCTTCTTAATTCTTTCCCTTTATCTTCATCCTTTATACCCATATAATCTTTCGTTACCTATCATTTCCCCCCCCTTTTGTCACAGCTTCTTCCATTATTTCCCCCGACCTTCACCTGTCCCTTATTTACTCACCTCCGTCCATCTTTTCTTCTTCTTCTTTCTCCCTATCTACCATCCAGTTCTTTTTCCTTCCCCTTTTTCGTTTTTCTCCCCAATCTTTTTACTTCATTTCATCTTTGTTTCATTCCTCATTCCAAACACTACACCCCCCTCTCCTAACCTCTCATCACATCATAACAATAACAGATTCCATTCACCCTTCTATTTTTTTAGCACCCATTCCCTTATCTCCTCTCTTCCGATTTTTTCACATATAACATACCGGTCTTGACACCTAACGTTTTATACATCACTTATAACTACTTTTTCCCGCATTTTCCCCATACTCATCTCCTTTCTTTCTACTTATCTTCTTATTTTGCATTACCCATTTATCTCTTTTTTCCTCACCGTTTGCACATTTATCGCCCTTTCATGTCACCACTTTTCTTCCTTTTTTTTCTCGCCCCCGTTAGTCAACCCAATGTTTTTTTCCTCTTTAGGTTATATTTTTAACCCTTCCAAATCCTTTCCAGCTCTATTTTTTCACTTCTTCTCTTGTCCCTTTTTTTTAATGTTTTATCTCTCCCCTTCATTTCCTCTTTTCCTTCTCTCATCTCATCCCCCCCCTCCTCTTCATTCATCCTCCCTTCCCATTTCATTATTCCCCCTGCCTTTCTCTCCTTTCTTTCGACTTCTCCCCCATCTTCTTTATTTCTACCTCCTCCTGTGCCGTTTACCCACCCCCCTCCCCCATCCTCCCCGCTTCTATTCTTTTGCACTACCTAGTTTCCTTCCCTTTTCCTCCCCCCCCTTTTTTTTCTTCTCCTCCGAACCCCGCTTCCTTCCCTACCCCTCTTTTCTCTTCCCCCCATCCCCTTTTTTCTCTTCCCCCTCTTCTTTTGTCCTTCCTCATCTTCTTTTCTTTTTTCCTCCTTTTCCTTTCCTTTTTTTGTGTCCCTCCCCCTTTCCGTCTTTTATTTTTTTTTTTTGTTCCATCCTTCTCTTTCCCTTTCTTTTTCCCTCCCTCCTTCTTCTCTCTTTTTAACCTCTTTTCTCTTCACTTAGAGTTTCCTTCCTTTTTCCGCCCCTCCTGCGTTTTCCTTTTTTTCCTCTTCTCCTCTCTTTTTTCCAATCCTGTTTTTCCCGTCCCATTTCCCCTTTTTGTTCTCTTCTCTCTCATCTTCCTTCTCGCTCCGTCTCGATCTCTCGCTTCCTTTCTCTTTTTCCCCCCCTTTTAGTTCTCCTTCTCCTCCTTACTCTCCCGCCCGTTCTTTACCCCCTTTGCTTTTTTTCCCCTTTTTCCTTCCCCTCCTTCTCTCCTGCCCCTACTCTCTATTTCCATCCTCATCTCTTTTGTCTTTCCCCCCTTTTTTTTCTCTTCTTCCCTCCCTCCCCTGTCCCTATCCCCCTTTTTTTTTTTCTTTTTTCTTTTTTTTTTCTT
>JADLZN010010887.1:0-40011 GCA_018155175.1 Sinocyclocheilus anophthalmus
ATACCAAATATTATACAACCTTAAAAAATATAGGTTCTTTATTGACAGTTAGGGTTCCACAAAGGAGCTTTAACATATAAGATACAACTATTTGAAAATCTGGAATCTGAGGACGCAAAGAAAATCAAAATATTGAGAAAATCACATTTAAAGCTGTCCAAATGCAAACACATTAGCAAGCTATTACAATCAAATTACAAGTTTTTTAATAGTATTTACGTCGGGAACTGACTAAATATCTCATAGAATAGAGCTTTACTTAATATCAAATGATTTTGCCATACAAGAAAAATCATAATTTTAGACACCATACATGACCCCTGCTACTTAGGACTGGTTTGTGGTCCATCCAGGGTCACAATAATATTATATTAGCATTATTAGAGACTGGTGTTTGTTGGTCCCAGCCAGGTCACTAAATATATAACATAGTAATTATTTTAATATAATAAGCCATCTTGTGTGAAAAACAATGGTTGCAATTTTCACTCGATCATTTGTTGTCTTGATGGATTGAATTACTTCATAGATTATTGTTTTGTTTTTTATAATCTGTTTGGACTCCTCAGTCTGATGGCACCCTTATGGCGAGGATCCCAAGAACTCAAATCTTTAAGAAACAACTCATTTACATCTTGCATGGCGCCAAGGTAGTACTTTTAAAAGCAATTTTCATGTGGGTGAACTATTAAAATATATATATATAGAGATGATATAATATATATCTATATGTATATATATAATCGATATGTGCTGTGTGGTCTAACACTAATCTCTAGCTTGGGTCGTTCGACTGTTGTTTGTAAAAATTTTTTTTTCTTATATATATTTTCTCATGTTATAGTACGTTTAATAAAGGGCTCATACATTCACTATATAATCTTAATAAATTGTAGTTTCTTTTTATTTTGCAATAGAGCAATCAACAATCAGATATTTTGGCAACAAGCCTTCTTCAGTGAATCATCTCATTTAATATAAAACACTATTTTGTTGTTTTGCAAATTTATTTGTGAAGCTGCACTCACTGATATTCAGCAAATTGTCCAGATGTGAAGAGCTTGTCAAGGGTTTGGGCTCAGTTCAGCAAAGCATTTGGCTTCCAAGACTCCTCACTCACAACACAAGCCCCATTGCCCGTGATTGTATTTTCACACCATTAGATGCAGGTATCTTTCATATCTTGAATGAAAAATAGTTTAATGCTGTAAAAATGTGTCTGTAATGCATTTGTGTCAATTAATCACAATTAATTCAAAGTCAGACATCAGATTCAGCTCTTGCTGTCATTGCCATATGATACCCCTTTAGATGTTGTATTTCCCAGAGTGCATTTGGCAAAGCTGCAGACTCCTCCCAGCCTAACAGCAGGTCCTTTACTTTAGCTCAGGAGTGCCTACGAGGAGGATGTTGGCAGACCGGCTTTCAGAAATTAACACATGGAATTCTGTCCTATATAGCAAGTTTACTCTTCATCAAAGTGTGAAAGGTACTCGCTCATCCAATTTAAAGTAGTGCACCAAGCCCTTATGTCCAAAGTTAAGATTGAAAACACTCAGGAACTAGCCCTCCATGTTCGTGGTGTAAATGTGCAGATACCTTACTTGGACAGGCCCCAATCTGGAGCATTATTGGTGATCTGTAGGCTATTTGAGACGGTCTCAGCAGTCTTTGAGCACAGATTAGAAGCAGATCCTCTGGTAATGTTGTTTGGGGTTACCTACAGGAGTTTGGCATGGTTTTTGCATTAATTATTGCTTAAAATAACTAATTGATTATTCAATTTGACGCTTATTTTATTAGATCCTCATTTGAGTTTTCTGTATATATTCAAATCAGGTTTTTCAAAATTTAATCAAATAGCTCTTAAGCACAAAGTCAGCAGAGTTATAGATGATTTTCTGAAGGATTATAGTACACTGCAGACGGATAATGCATAATAAATGCCATTATATGAATAAATTACATTTTAAAGTATACACAAATACACTAAATTCATTTTTAATTGTAATAATATTCACAATATTACTGCTAAAATAAATGCAGTCTTGATTCATCCCATTAAAATATATAATCTTGAACATTTGTCAGAAGTAGCATACAAAAAAAAACTGAAAGACAGCACTGTTTAACCATTATTATTTACCTTTTGTCTAAAAAATCCTAGTGCTATTAGTTACCTCAGTCTTCCAGTTCATCTGTTTGTATTCGTCTATCTGTATTTCACTTTCTCTCCCTCTTTAGGCCAACTGGCATCGGTTGTGTGAGTGAATAGCTTTAGGACTGATGCCCATTATATCATGGAAGGTTAGGGCTGCCAGCTGTCCCTTTTACATTCAAGTACCATTGTTTCAAATTACAGATTACAGTGAAAAATGCAAATATTGAAATGAAGAGTCATTTCCTAAAAGAAACCAAAAGTGACCCGTATATCCTTCTGCTGAAGTTGGTACCTCTATGGTTGTGCCAGCAGGTTTGTTCACAGGTCACCTGAGCAGAATCTATTATCAGTATGCCATAACCAGACTGAGTGGGGTCAGCAGTGACTTTATAGACTAAGTTTAGCACCTCGGCCAACACAATTAGTGTGAATCGCAAACACAATTAGTGTGGATTATGAAACATACTTACGTACAGTTATGAGACGGTATGACAGCTGCTTCTTTCTTTGTGGCTAAATGTTTCATTGGTGCTGAAAACTATGGATTCTCCCATCTGTTACTGTACATATCTGTTATATCTGCATTTTGGAACTAAAACTAAAAATGCCAGAGATAAAATATCACATAAAAAAAAACTGCAATGCATTAGTGTTTTTGTTAACAAACTAAATCTAATGTAATAAAAATGGAAATAAAGCGGAAGTAAGCCAAAATATAATAATAATAAAAATAAAAAAAGGTTAACTTAAAAACTTGAAATATTAAAAATTACTAAAACTAATACAGAAATAAAAATAAATCAATAAACAAAACTGATAAAAATATCAAATGCACATGATTTAAAAATAATAATTACTCAAACTTAATCTAACATTAAAACTGTACACATAAAATGAAGCCTAATTCAAAATACGAATAAATAGTATACATAAATAATACTAAAAGAAGCACTAATCGGCATTGTTTATATGGTATTAAATTGTTTAATTTCAGCTCAGTTCACTCAGTTAGATTATCAGTCTTGTATCCCATAATGGCCTCATGGATCAGTGTTTAGGAATAGGCGATGAGGCAAGTACTTTAGTGGTGTTGCAATTTAGTGTTTTACAAGAAAATACAATCAAAAGAACCCTTAAAGCTATGAAATTTAAAGAGGACTGATAACGGGAGGGAGGGAAGGATGGGGGAGTGGAGAGAGTTAAAATTATCCTCCCTAAAGCAAATCCCTCTCAATCTGATCAGTGTGTTTGGAATAGACTAACTGGCCCCAACTCTGTGACTGACTGCAGGTGAGGGATCTTTTTTCTCTCCAGAAAACTAAAAGGCAACTTTCTGATGGAATTCATTCAAATTTACTTCAGAAGGTATAGTGTTGTTTCGAAAGTGTGATGTAATTGTGGTGTTTTATTGTATGATTATTGTTCGTTCAGCTTTGCACTGCAGATATTATACTTTTGTTCAGCATGAATAGCCATGAGTTTTTAGGAAAACTGAAGATATTCTGTTTTTGCTCTCACAAACTTTCCTTTATGGAGAAATACGACTTTGACCAGGAATTTTTAAAAAGAGGTTTTAGATTGTGTTAGATATTGATTATATTGCTCATTTACAATGCATGGCTACACACACCAAATACAGTAAATATAGTTTGGAAATGTCTTTTAGTAGAGGAATGCATGAATATTGTGATGGTATTTGCCTACGAATGGGTTTATGCCTATAAATCACATACGCTGTGGTTTTATAATTGTGTTCTTGTAAAATGAAAACAGAAATCATTTAATTGATTCCTGGTGATCTTTTTCAGCATTTTTTAGTAATGAAAGTATAAACATGCATTTCTAACTGTACTGTTTACTGTTGTTTACAGTTGAAAGCAATATTTTTCTTAAAGCTTACTAGAGGTGCTTGTGATAATGGTTCAGTTTAAAAGCTTGCAAAAGCCTCAGGGTTAGCAATCATCTTTTCTCACTCTATATACTTATCTACAGCACTGTTTTCAACTGCCGTATGTAAATATGTAAGGTTTTTTTGTATATGTAACTGGATGTGTTAATAGATTTAATATGTGGTCAACAAAGGACACATTAACTCATGAAGTACTTTGACCTGATTCATTAGGTGAACAAATCTCAATATGTCTGTTCTAGGGACACCTGTTTATGCTAATGTTGCAAACTCTGAGCAATGCCGTACATGGATGATTATTTTAGGTTTTGGTTACATTTTACACTACAGTGTTCATGTTACTGTAAAATTAGACAAGCAAGTACTGAGTAATACTACCAAACAACATAGAGTAATATGGGTTACATGGACACTCTATGGAAAGTATGAAGTTTTCTAACACTAGAGGGAGTTTAGACTTCCCTCACATTTAAAATAATCTAAACACCAATCTTTTAAGCAACTAGTGATACATACTACTGAGCAGCCAGGAACTCTTGTGGAATATTACAGCTCATTTGACCCGAGTCTCAAGTGCCTGATCTTTGCTGATGTCAACCTGCATGCACCCTCTAATTTTACCCATCACAGATCTCATTTAGTCTTGTTGGTCTCTCAAATGATTCTTGTTTGCAAACAACAATGACATCCATTATGTCATTTTAATTTACATTGGCTGGCTATGGCTGGATTTAATTTTTGCTTCCTGCTATTTTGTATTTGTTTTTGGTCCAAAATAACTTTAATTGTTAATTGCAGAAACCGTTTCCAGAGCAAAACTGCATAAATTTAGTTGCTCCTCTTGGTACACCATTCTTTGGGATTTGAACATTGGTGCACTTTTAACCATTAGTCTACCTTCAGTCCAGACAGTTAACCCTTAGTCTACCACCAACCATTCATTACTGTACATCTTTGAATGCCTGCATGCACTAAATTCATTTAATAAGGTGAATCAGGTAGATTATGTAAATATATATGACCCATTTTAATAAGATAATCATGATTTTAGAGCTAATCATGTTTAAAAGTGCATCCATGACACCTGTTTGTGACATGATACAGACAGATTTAAGGAGCTTAGCACCAGTCTACTTCCCTTTATCTAATTATACTCTCAATTAGCCAACAGACTATGAATGATTCAACAGATTCATTTAACTATCAGGCAACTATGTTGAGATCAAGGACCTACAGCGAGGACGTTGTTACTCATGTATCTCGACTGTGACGAGCTTCTGGTGAGATTTTCAGTAGGTTCCTTTTAAATCATCGAACACAATTAAATATTTTGATGAATCGTGAGAGCTGTCTGAACCCGATCTCCTTGCTACGTTTCTGTACTTGGGAACATTTCAGTTGCGTTGCTGTCTATGCGGGGTCAGGCAGCTCTCAGATTCCATCAAAACTAGCTTACTTTGTGTCCGAAATGAACAGGTGGTCTTACGGGTTTGAACAGACATGAATCGGGTGAGTATTATGGACAAATTTTCATTTTGGTGAACTAACCCTTTAATTACATGTAGATAATTCTGACTGATGTGTGAGTACAAAACAGTTCACAAATGCCTTTGTTCACTGCTATTTTTGGAAGTTCTTTAATAGTAAGGATAATTGTCAAAATTAGTAAATTAAATGATTGATAAATATGTTAGTAATAAGTCTCACTAAGGATGCTCACAAGAGTATTGGTAACCAACAGTTTACAGAAAGACCATTGCCCCTCTCATTAGTAATTTTTTCAACTGCTTGGTTTAGCCAACATTACGCAAAAATATATTTTTTAACTAGTTCAGCCAGAGCGAGAAACTCCTACCAGGTTTTGAACCGCGGTGGGCGGGTGAGTAATGATCAGAATTTCATCGGTCAAGCTTACCTTTAAGTGGAGCACAATATTTCAAGGTACAAAAAAAGAAAAAAACGTACATGATTGCTTTAAATTAAAAAAGTGAAAACTCTAAGGGTCGTTCTATTTGTGTTGCAGCTGTCGTTTACTTAACGCAACCCCCCCCAAAAACATGTCTCTTGTGACTCTACTTCCAGCTGAAATAGTCTGTAAAATCTCTTCATCGTTGCTGCCGAGTCGAACTAAGCGACAGCCGAAGTTGTCCTTGCATCACCGTGATCTTTCCCATTCTCACTCATCCATCTCAGTCACACAAAGGATTCATGAGCTGCTGTCTAGTTATATGCTCGAGTGGTGTTGCTGTACAGCGTGTAGAAACCACATTTGGGGGTGGAATGGCAAGCCTCTTTAGTTAGTCTGCGGTCACATGTAGCGGGTTTTCTGAACTGGCTCTAAACGCCATACTACCGACCCGCCACCACTGCACATTGGATCACGACAGTACGGCAGGGAAGAGACTACCTTAAGTCGTGCCAAGGCCAATCCACCATATGGCCTTTAAGCCGTCCTATATCCTATTAACATGTCACCTGGTGGACGCAGAAGTAAGAGAGCCCCTTCTGTGAAGTGTGTATACTCCGATGCTTCCAGGTCAAAACACTTAGATCTTGAAGAACGTTGCTCCTCTTCAGGCTGGAATACACTACATGATTTTTAAAATCTGAACAGATTTTTAAAACATTAGGCATCATACACTTACCGACTTTGAAAATAGTCACAGAGGGAAAACTGGCCATCATACACTAATTGCATGAGGCTCACACAATACCAGACTTTAAAGTTTTCCCGATCATAACAGACTCACGCAGAAATGTGTGCCTTGTTGTTAGGAGATGCTTGACAAATGAAAACAATATGTGTTCTTAAATCAGCTCAAAATATCAAACGTGTTTGATATCCTCTGTCTGGATAGTCTGTTACCATCATACATGTTACCAATTTGTCAACTTGGATCTGCAGAATGGCTCTGACTTTTTGCAACTATTGTCAGCTTCTCCAGATTGTAAATCGGGGCAAAAATCTGGCCAAGAAATTCTAGCCTTTATTCACATATTTCAAAAAAAGAATTTAACACTCCGACATTACAATCCCAGCCTATCCCAGTTCTATCTATCTATCTATCTATCTATCTATCTATCTATCTATCTATCTATCTATCTATCATCTATCTATCTATCTATCTATCTATCTATCTATCTATCTATCTATCTATCTGTCGATCTGTTATCTATGTATCGTGCTTCGTCTGTCCATCATCTATCTATCTATCTATCTGTCTATTGATCTATCTATCTATCTATCCTGTCTGTCTGCTTTCCGTATCCGTCGTCCGTCTACTATCATTCTGTCTGGCATTTTAGTTTTATGGTGTATGATTTAAAATCTTTGGGGAAAATCCCTTAAACAATGATTAAAAAGTTAACAGCGAGCTATGTCACAGTATTTGTCTTGTTTGTTATTGTATTAACTTTATATTGCCCCAGCTAGTGCTTTACTGATGTATTCCCTCTAGTTTTAGTTTGCCATTTTCCCTATGCATCCTTCATTAGCTACCTTTGACTGCAGGCTTTTGAAAATCGCTTGGCTGCTCACATTATTTTGAAAGCCATCTTTCATTGTTTGCATCAAGTTCGTGTAACAGTAATCTGATTACAATAGCAAAGGGGGTTTTCAGCTGTTAGCGCCATTCACCTCAGGGGTGCGTCTGACTCAACAAGTCCATGTTGTTGACTGATCGACTCAGTAACTAGAGCTGAGCTATATGCGATCCCACTACTACACTTTACAAAAAAACATGCTCGTTTGTTTCATTAGAATTATTGTAAATAATCCCAAAAGTGTTTTTCCTTGGAGCACAGCTTCATTCTGACTGAAATCTCTTTTCTAATCTACAGGGATGTGCCTGACAGAATCCGGAAGTTAAAGGATTGCTGCTAACTGCCAAACACTGGAAATCCGGTGTGCCAAATATTTCATCAGCCCGGGGCAAAAGAGCGGGCAACGGGTCCTGCTTCTGCTCTGTTTTTTCAACATGTGAGTTTGTACACTGGAATATCTGCACTTGATGGATTTATAACCGTTCACAGTGGATATAACATTCTGCACTCAGAAAAAGTGGTAGACAATGCATTTTCTGGACATTTCTTGTGGATTTATAAATCCACTGATTGTTCTCCCATGACCTCTTTTCATGGTGCGCATCCCACTGCTGTAAAGAAGAAATCGATGATGTGATGAGGACTAAAAGACAAGCACAAATTATGTCATTATGGCATTGCCTTTCTCAGAACACATGAACTGGGGAGGAATTTTTCGCTCCCACTTTCTTCTTTTTCTCTTATCTTTATTACCCTCAGTTGCAGTTAGTAGTGCGCCAGGTTTGGAATATGATTGGGGAACGCAACCCAAACTTGTTTGCATCCCTATCCCTGCAGATGCAGACCCTAGTTGTTTCACACCAGGTGGGGCTTCGCATGGGACTTCACATGGGCCAAACAGCAATGGTAACGGGAATGGCCATGGGAATGGACATCATGGGCCAGTTAGCGGGTTGCCAAGTAGTCACAGCGGCAGCAGTAGTAGTAGCCGACACGGCATTTCCGATGAGGCCAAAGCCACCATCCTTCACCTGAGGGAGAGCCTTGTGCGACAGAAGGAGACCATCTTGGATCAGCGAGAGACCATTCGGGAACTAACGGCAAAACTGACTCTCTGTGAAAGCTTTGGGAGGGGACACCATGAAGATCATCATGGCCCTTCACAACACAACTCCCAGCATTCCTCACACCACTCTAACGGCCACCATGCTGACCCACACTTCCCTTTAAACGGGCATCGCAGTGACCATCACAGAGGCAAATCTCCATATCTGGGCAAACACGGCTTCTCCCCAGAACAGACAGGAAAAACCCTGCAGGCCCTGAAGGAGAGGCTGGAAAATATTCAGGTGGGAGGGAAACTGAAAGTTAAAGCTTGCACATAATAATAATAACAGTTAATTTACTGTCGTTCAAAAGTTTTTTTTAAGTCTCTATGCTCACCAAGGATGCATTTATTTAATCAAAAATACAATGAAAACAGGAATTTTGTGGAAATATTATTACAATGTCAAACAACTGTTTTTTTTTTTAAATATACAGTAGTCAGCATTTCAAGTGGATCAAAACCTTTCATCAAAGTTGTCCTAACACAAAAACAATACCCGTTCTTGTCTTAGGACAACTTTGATTAACTTTTTGATCCCCTTCAATGTTGACTATTAATTTTAAAATGTAATTTATTTCTGTGATCACAAAGCTGAATTTTCAGCATCTATTACGCCAGTCTTCAGTGTCACATGTTTCTTCAGAAATCATTAAAATATGGCGTTTTGCTGCTCAAGAAACATATCTTATTATTAGTAGTCTTGAATGCAGTTGTGCTGCTTAATATTTTTGGATGCGTTGTTTTCCTAATAGGAAGCACAGCTCATTTATTTGAAAACTCTTTTTTGTAACATTATAAATGTCCTTAATGTCACTTTTGATCGTATCAATTACATCTTCGGTAAGTCAAAGTATCATGTTCTTTAAAACAAAGAAAAACCTGATGATTTTCCAGATGTTTCCAAATCCTACTTGGATTTGTTTTTTAGGGGTTATCCTGCATGTCACAGGCTGATCTGTATTCAGGACAACTTCTCAGCACGACATAAGCTCTTTTCTGTTTCTGTTACGTACACTTTGGTGGCTTCCTGTGCCAACAACAGATCATTGAGTACAGTCTTCCATTTAGGCAGCCCAGTCAGGATTTGCTTAATTAGCCATAACCCTTCCCTTGAGAAAGCACATTGGATAAAATGGTACAAATACAAACTAGTTAAATTATAATATGTGTGCTTATTGATTGCAGTCCACTTACAGTGAATCCTTTAAACCAGCTACAATGTGACACTTTCATTGAATACAGTATGCAGTGAAACTAATAGCATGCATTTAAATTCTCCATTTTTAATTGATCTGTAATACACAAGTGAATTGCTGATGACGGGTTTAAAGTTGTGGAAGTGTCTTCAGGTTTGAACTGTGCTTTAGAATATTCTTCCTGTTTCCCATGACCACAAGCTTGATCAGAATTGTTGTTCTCTTGGAGAGGAAGTACATGCACAGCACGCTGGTGACGGCGCTCTGCAATGTGCTAGTTGCTGCCATCTCCAATTAGTCCCATCTGCCTTGATAAGCCATTAAGTGCAGAATGCTGTGGCACAGAGAAAAGCTGGATTTGCTGCGACTAATCAGAGGAAGGAGTGCTAGCATTGAAAGAGGGTCTGTCTTGTGATGTCATAACACTTGTCTGTATACTAATACTCTACCGTTCAAAAGTTTGGATTCATAAGTCCCTTATGCTCACTAATGATGCATTTATTTGATTAAAAAATACAGAAAAAAACAGTAATACTGTTAAATAATTGGTGATTGTAAAAACTTGTATTTCTTTTTTAAATAGATTTTAAAAACTTTATTTATTCCTGTGATTGGCAAAACTGCGAATTTGCTCAACCATACTCCATCTTCAGTGTCACATGACCTTTTAAGAAATCATTCTAATAGGATTATAACTTTTTGTTTTCAGGTAGCTTTATGCATTGAGGTTTAAAAACTGTATTTTCTATATAACAAAGAATGTTGTAAATTAATTCGGTAATTGTCACTTTTGGTCAATTTAATGTGCCCTTGGCTGAATACAACACTCTAAAAAATGCTGGGTTGTTCCAACCCAACTTTGGGTCAAATATGGACTAACCCAACTTTTGGGTTAAAAATATAATGTAAAAATTTAACCCAACGGTTGGGTTTAGTCTCGTTTTGACCCAGCAGTTGGGTTGTTTTTAACCCAGCATTTTTTAGAGTGAAGTATTCATTTATTTAAAAAAAAAAATTTAAATTGATGATTTCAAACTTGTGAACAGTAGTGTATATTGAATGTTAATGGTAAAAAGTTGAATTTTTCTACAATAAACCTTAAAAAAATGGTGTCCTATGGTTTTGGTGAATTTCATCCATACACTGTAATGTGTATGGATGAATACACGTTACACTAATACACTAAATACACTAAAATGCTGGGTTAAATACAACCCAGTGCTGGGTAAAATAGTGGCAAACCCAGCAATTGGGTTGTTTTGACCCAGCGTTTGGGTTACGGCCCAGAAGGTTGGGTTAAACATTTAACCGCTGGGTCAAAACAGCCCTATTGCTGGGTTTGTCCATTTTTAACCCAGCGCTGGGTTATATTTAACCCAGCATTTTTTAGAGTGTAATTTTAGCCATAGATTTATCAAATAAAACATTTTAAAACACTGGTCAAGTTCTGTGCAACAATTTAGATAATTTGATCAAATAAGCATGTATTTGCATTGGTTGCAAAAATTGTGTTTAAAATCTTGCAAAAACTGTACACTGTTGTTTATTGTCTTCATTTTTGTTCTTATAGGCAAGAAACTCATCCAGTTCCTATTCAAGTTCATTGAGAGACCTCCTGCAGCGCAAGATCAACGCACTGGAAGAACAGCTCCATCATCACTATGACAGTCATTACGGTCATCATGACAGCCATCACGGATATGGTCATCATGAGGATAACCATGACCATGATGACCACCATAATAACCACCACAATAACCACCATGATGACCATCATGATAACCATGACAGCCATCAGGCAAACCATCACGATGACCATCACTCCAGTAACCATCGTAACCACCATTATAGTTATCGCTATGACCGACACACTGACCACCATGATGATCACCACGATGACCACCATGGCAATCACCAAGACAATCATCAAAGTGGCCATGATGATCATCATGACAGCCACCACAACAACAACCACCATGATGATCATCATGATGATGACCATCATGGCAATGGACACCATGATGGTGGACACCATGGAAATGATGATCATGTTCATCATCCACTAACCTCATTCAAACCACCTGGGTCTAGAGCACCTGTCCGTGGAGCCATCAACAAACTAGATGCAGTGCTGAGTAACCTACACCACAAAACTCCAGAACAAGGTGATATGTCCTAAAAGTAGTACAAAATAGAACTGAATTAACTCAACCTTATCAAATTACCATTTTCTTAAATAGGACGACCGTTAGGGCAGTATTCTTTTAATATAACATGATGCTTCATAAATCATTCTAATATGCTCTGATAAACTTTCGCTCATTATTGTCAGTTCTTACTGGTGGGCCAACATTAATAAGTCTGTTCTATTATTTAATAGGTTAGTTTGCCTCATATTTTGAGAAAACCATGATTATATTTCTTTCAGAATTATTTGATCAATAGAATTTATTTGAAATGTTTGTTTTTTTTGCTAGCTTTGGAAATCACATTCCCGCAACTTTGATCAATAATCTTGAATAAGAATGTTTTTTAATAATATTTTTTTAACGCACGAACTTTCCCACAAATTAATTTCGCCCAGTTCCCTTCAAAAACAAACAAATAAACAACCGGTTGAGCATCATGGTCATAGCGATGATAATGACTAGATGATAGCTAGATAGATAATAGATAGATTGATTGATTGTTGGTTGATTGATTTTTTTGGTTGATTGATTGATTGATTGATTGGGTCGTGTACATTCTGGCCATGAAAGCTAATACCTAAAATTATAATTTATTTAAAGTTTAAATACCTTTAATCTATTTTTATTATTATTCATTGTCTGATTATAATTTATGTTTGATTTAGAGTAGAGCTAAAATATTGTCTTATTTTTTGTGCTCCTGGAACATATTTGAGATCTGAATGGGTTAAATGTGAACACTGCAAAGAGTTTAGGTATATAGTCTGCTTCCAGGAGATCTGAGTCTCCAACTGTCTTTTAGGATTTCAGTGGAGCTTAGATGTTATGCTGCCTAGAAATGAAATCCCGTTTCACAGTTTCTTATTTCCTTCTCTAACAGGACCAAATAAGAAGCCCAAGAATCCTGACGCTTTTCAGATTGGCTTCCCGATGCGCACCAACTACATGTATGGGCGAATCAAGCGCACCCTTCTGAGCGAGATCTTTGCCCTCACAGTCTGTCTTTGGTTGAAAGGGGGCTCAGGTCCTGGGATCGGAACCCCGTTCTCCTACTCTGTCCCGGGTCAGGCCAACGAGCTTGTCCTGATTGAATGGGGCAACAATCCTATGGAGCTGCTGGTGAATGACAAGGTAAAGAAATCATCCAATTATAAAACAGGGATTGCATAACGATTGCTCTAGATTTATTAAACACAGGCAATCAAAAACATTTTAGCTTGGAAGTGTATTTAAATGGATACAATCGAACATGTCATAACATTAGACAAAACATTTGTAATCAAATGCACTGTGGTAAAATGCTAGACCTCACAGTTAGGAAAAGGGATCACCAGACTTACCCTGATATTGCCCTTGTCCTGCCCTTGCAACAGTCTGCAATCTCTCTCTTCCTCTTGGCTTCTCAGCCATTTGCATCATCCTGCCTAATTAGTTAATGGCTTATCCGTGGTTGACGTGTGAATACATTCTACTTTTTTTTTTAAAAACCGAAACAATACAGACCTCTTTCCTCAATGACTGTTTACTTGCTGTCAACTAAACTGTTTACAACTATTGCTGGCATGCTGCTACAGCTTAATAAGTCTACAGCTAATAAACACGGTTTGTCAGTGCATAGACTACATTTTCACAAGGTTACTTTGTTATGATATACAAGCAAACTATAAACATTTAATCAGAAGTAAAAGTTTAATGCTTTGTTTCAATGATTTGTATATTACCTTTTAACAAACCCTTTTTTTTTTTTGTTTTTTTTTTTTTTTTTTAAAAAAACCATTTATACAGTTTGTAATGACCAAATTCTGCTTCCTCATGTAAATTTTTCATATGTCTTTTTTGCTTTCTTCTTTTTTTTCTAAAATATTCTATTTACTTACTCTATTATATATTCTATTATATGGTTGTATAGAGAAATCTGTTGGAATTATTCAGTTAATGAGTGAGCTGTCTGAATGATTCAAACTGAATCACAAACTATAATTTAGATCATTATGCAAATCAATTTGTTTAAAAGAGTCAACACAAAGTTATTACTATTATTCACTATTATTCAAAAATGAATTGGGCATTGCTAGTTCTTTTACAGAAAGTTATTCATATTATTCACAGTTATTCATAAATGAATTAGGCATTGCTAGTTCTTTTTTAGGCCTGGGGCAAAGCCAAGCAGTATATATATGCAAAAGTGTGTAAGACAGAATTCAATATACTATATTTACAAAACATTTTACATTTTGTTAGATATACTATAAAGATATACTCTGTTTGTGCCCTCTTGCAGGCAGTTACTCTTCCTCTTTCTCTGACGGACAGTAAATGGCACCACCTTTGTATAGCGTGGTCCACACGTGACGGTATGTGGGAGGCTTATCTGGACGGTGTGAAAAGGGGCTCTGGAGAGAATCTGTCCCCGTGGCATCCCATTAAACCAGGAGGAGTCTTCATCCTCGGACAGGAGCAGGTATGTCTCACAGAATCAAAATCATCATAATTAAAACACGTGCATGCTAACTTGCGACTCTCTTCTACCCAGGACACTCTGGGTGGCCGTTTCGATGCCACACAGTCTTTTGTGGGCGAGATGTCAGATCTGCAGCTGTGGTCGCGTGTGCTCACCTCCACCGAGATCTACAACCAAGCGTCCTGCTCCAGCCACCTCACCGGTGACGTCATCACCTGGAGCGAGTCCATGGTGGAACTTCACGGAGGTGTCACAAAGTATCCGTTCGACCCATGTTGCCACTGTTTGAGTACGCCCCTAGTGTCAGGAACGTTTTGTTTCCCCCCGTGGTCATTTATGGTCTCTGACCAGCAAACCGAGCCTATTCTCCACACCTCTGCTTAACCTACAGCCGGAAAGGTGGAGAATTCTGAATCCAGATGGAAAGGCTGAGGAGAAGGCCTCGGACTGCAGCCGCTCCTTCAAGATAATAGGATTCCAAACAGGTCTACATAGGCCTCGGACATTTAACTAAGCACTTTATTAGTTTACGTGTCTAAGAGTTACATACTACATATCGATAAGCACTTAGGATGTCAACAGGCTGGTTGAACTCCGTTCCGTGTTTCTGAATCACTTTCAAACACTAATGGAAGAACTTTCAGTATGCTGAACGTGCAAAACACTCCACAACAACAATTAATAACAGTTGGCATGTACTATTAAAAAAAGGCGGGACAATGTGGTCTATTTTTATTAAGTGAAATACATTTTTTTTTTGGGTTGCTTTGACACATTTGTATTCACTCTAGGCAGCATGGGGGCAGCAGTGAGTTTTAAAGGCCTACTTCATTATTACATTTCATTTATGCTGCTTTTTTTAAGCCAGAACTTCAGTAGTTTATAACCTGAGGTGCTCTTTTAGTCTTGCAAATCAAGAATAAGTTATGCTGGAGAAGAAATAAAATTAATTTTTTAATGTATATAAATTTGTATTACAGAAAGCCAGAAAATGTGCATGCATCATGTTTGAGCATATAAAATGTGTATGATTGCAGTTTTGTATTGCATTAGAAGACTCGAAGTGTTGGAAAAGATGGAATTTTTTCATATGTATACAAGATGACAAGTGTTGTCTGTGGGAAGGCGGGCCGCTGTTATGGATTTATATACAGTACGCACATGCCAGAAAACTAGGAGCTAAACGAAAACAGTGAGGTGTCCATGGAAACAGCTTAAAAGGGGATTAAAGAGTCTATCTGTCTATCTCTCCCTCCTTTTGATAATACATAATGCACTTTTTTTGTGTTTAAACATGCACATATAGCTTAAGAAACTGTGTCTAGAGTACGTGTCACTGTGAATAACATTGCAAACGTTATTCCTTGAAATGTTTTGTAAATGGTTACATGCATGTGTTGTAGACATTTGTTTTGAGGGCAAGTGAAAACCAATGAGGAGACAATGAACAGATTTTTTGTTTGATTATGGAATGATTAACTTAAGTACAATATTGTTGTACGTATTTTAATTACAGTAACACTTACAGTATATACATTGTTTTGTGTCATGTGGGGCTATGAAAAAACATTATTTTAATTTATGCAGTTTTTCTGTTTACTAATTTTTTTTATGATAACTGCAATTTAATATAATTCAAAACCAACATGTCCTAAGAGGCGATTTAGTGAAAGGTGATAAAAGGGATAAAAATCATCTCATCTTTATAAATGTAGAGAGTTTTGGCCCTAACCAACCACAGCAGGACATTTTGTGGATTACATACTGTATGCAAGTTTCCTGCTTGCTGTGAAATTTCATTGGTCTAAAAACCATATCGCGTTCCTTTAGGACATGTGTTATTCTGGGCAAAAACTCTCAGAATTCATACCTCCAGCAGTTTATTAAAATGCTACTTCTTAGTGTTATGAATTTAACCTATAATCTGGAAGCATTTTTAGATTATGCATTTTCACTATTAAAACCCATTGATTGTTTTGTTGAACTTTTTGACTAGATGGCCAAATGTACACACAGAGATAGCCTGAATTGTTATGTTTTTTTCGTCTTCTTATCGAATGGACTCTTTACAGATTTACCAGTTAGATAATCTTCAAACCTGACTGGTCAGATTTATGTATGCATGCATTTGTATGCATTTGCTTGTGTGTGTTTAAAATAGACTGCATAAATCAACTGTTAAAACCGCTTAACCTCGCCTTTGGTAAATATCTGTATCCAAATGCACTTAGTTTTTTCTGTTATCTTTGTTCTCTCTCTCTCTCTCTCTCTCTCTCTAATATAATTTATGTATATAGCATATATACTGTATGTGTATATCCTATTTTTACTCACTATTAACAATATGTTTGGGCATGTCTTTAATGCCTTTAAGCCAAAATGTACACGCTTAACTTGAGACAAGCATGTATTTATTTATTTTAAAATAAAGTAATGATTTTCAAAGTATGTCTTTGACATGGATTTAATAAAATGTCAGTCGATTGCATTTCTGGGCTCGCCAGTTTAAAACAAATTATGCCAAAGGCACATATTGTAACCATATAATGATGAAACCATGTTTATATGGTTATAATATATTTATTTTTGTTTTAAACGGCTCTGGTTTGATGTGGCCAAAAAAGGGAGATTGCTTAGATGAAATTGTCCTTCTTCCGCATACATTAACCATGCCAGCCAATCAGCTTTCAGTATCACATTAGTGCGTCGTCACCTGTGTTTGAAGCATCAAGTGAAGAAAAACGTTTAGATTTAACCAAAATATCGATGAAATCCAAATAGATTAATCATCTGAAAACAAGTGAAACTAAGAGCGTATGGAGTTTTTCTGCACACAGGTAAGTAGAGGTGAAATGTGGCTCTCCGTTTATTTAGGCTATGAATCTTTACACAGGTTACAGTATGTATAAGAAGTTGCGACATTGTTACGCTGACTATTTCATCAGGGATATATTATTTGTGTAGCTACATGAACATATATAAGGAAATATATAAAAATGTTGAAAAATCTTGTAAAGTTCCTCACGTACCTGTTTTTAAATTCAGTAGTCGAAAAAGTGCAAATTGCGGCATGTTGTAACTTTGGCACCACTTTGATGTACTTCAAATGTAGGGCAGACATTAAGTATATTTTTTATATATTAAATCTTTCGGTAACACTATAGCATAATGGTCCGTTGTTAACAAGTAACTATGCAGGAAGTAATAGGCAGTACTACATTAACACTTAACTTAATACGAGATGAACAATAGCTGAAGGGGGGTCAGAGTTAATCAGCCTAATCTAGCAAATTTAGGACAAAGGTAGTTCTTTATTAGATATTTGATAATTACTAAAAATATATATCCCCATTGAGAACTACTTGCGAACTATGACCAGTTAATAAAGAATAACCAATTAATTGTTAATCACAACAGTAGCGTCTTAAAAGTGAACAATTGGGTTCTTTGTGGAAACTAATTTATGAATATGATATCCCCCAAATAAGTTGGCTACAGGTTGAAATTGTGACTACTACTCTTACCAAGGGATGGATGTTCAAAGTTTAATCCATAGAATTTAATAACTAAAAATGAAAATGGAAACTGGAAATGATGTGTTAATGTAGTACTACCTATTTCTTCCTGCATAGTTACTTGTTAACAATGGATCATTATTCTAAAGTGTTACCAATCTTTCAATAGTAGAGGACGAGATCATCGAGACACATGCAAAAATCCAGTCTATTAAACTCTACTCTAAATGGAAACTGGGCATTAGTTTTTTTAATAAGGTATAAGAATGAGTAGCCAGCTTCTTATCCAGCCAACTGGCTGCTTTTTTAAATTATAAATATTTACTTTTGGTAAATATTTACCTTATGTATGTGTAAAGTTCCATGGCATCTTTGGTACATATATTTTTAAAACCTTCTGAGTATACTATTATTATTAAGACCAGAATGAGCAAACCTTCATATGGTCTTTACAACAAAGAATGTTCTTCACAGGCAAAAATGGAAAATGCATAGTGTCTATAGCCAATTTGGGACTAGACAGCTAAGATTGCAGATAACCAGTAGCATTGTTGTCCCCCTTGTGTCTCAGGGGACATCAGCTCACCAGCTGGTGCTTGCAAAAATGGCCTAAAGAGAGTCTGTGAGATGTATGATGTATAATATAGAGACTGAAATACAACACAACTGCAGTTAAGGTAAATAATCTATTATATCATTCCCAAGCTATCTGTGTTTTATGACATTCATAAACTTTCGCATCATGTTTTGTTACTAGTTTCACAGCGTCAACAGCAAAACATATTTTTTACTGGGTTCCTCACATTTAGGAAATTAACATCAAAATATCAATAAATTCATAAAGGCAAAAAGCAATTAGTCTCCTGCACTGTTGGGAGCCACAGCAGAGGTTTCATCATGTTTAAAGGTAATGGGTGGAAGACGGCAAACGAAAGAAACCTTTGCATAAGAAATGGCCTTTGTCTGCCTAACCTTTTCTTTTCTACTTTGCATGTTGAGTCTCAGGGTTTAGAAAGAGCATAAATGACTCAAACTAACTGAACACGAGAAAGCCTTTGACCTTTTACGTCAAAATGATTGCAAATATATTGATGATTGTGAATATAGAAATTTGGCTTGCATATTCAAATGTGATGTGTGTTTTAAATGGAGACTTGTAAATATGACTGTGCGTGCATAATATATAAAATAGAATTTTGACTAAATTGATCATATGGTTTTGCCAGTTTATGAATAATGAAATGGATTAAACAGGGATGGCGTGTTTAACCTTTATGAAATGCTTTATGGTCAGTGACTATACCATGTAAACTGCATAGCCTACAATGTGATTTGGAAACTTCTATCAAAAGGAAAATACAATTAATAAAGGTAAAATGATAATTTGGTAGAAAAATCTCATATTACAGTATATTTTTCTGACTCACCATCTTATTCACAGAGGCAAGCACTTTAGTGGTTAGTGGCAGTAGATCACAGAGGCCTCTAAGTGCCTAATGTTTGCATTATACATTTTTTATGATGAACCATTGTCAATAGATGTGCCAATAAAAATGATTTCACAAATCTACCGTACACATTTCTGTGAGAATTACATTACAGATGCCCTATTGCGATGCTAGTGTTATTGAATTGCAAGCTAATGGTGCAGTTCCACATTGCGTCCTGAGGATGGCAGGAAATATCTTTTTTTGAAATCCCATCACATTTATTTTAACACAGACCCATACATTGAAGTTTATGTGTGTGTTTTTTAGTTTTATATGCCTATTTTGCTTATAAATGAAAATGATTTTCACACATTTAAAAAAAACAGAATGACAAATTTCCTTCAGGACAATAATGTTTATCTTATCTTATCTTATCTTTTATTTAAAGTGGTCATATGACGTTGCTAAAAATAAATTTATTTTGTGTATTTGGTGTAATGCAAAGTTTTTATGCGGTTTAAGGTTAAAAAACACATTATTTTCCCACATACTGTACATTATTGTTTCTCCTCTATCCCTGCCTTTCTGAAGTCGATTTTTACAAAGCTCATTGGTCTGAAAAGCGAGGTGTGCTGTGATTGGCCAACTATCCAGTGCGTTGTGATTGGCCGAATACCTCAAGCGTGTGACAGAAATATTACACCCCTACCATACTGTGATGCCCTGTCCTGCCGGAGCGACTAGACAAAAACATTAAAACTCATTATAAGCGTGGCATTTGTTGCATCCAGTGGGGGCATATTTACTGATTATAATGACTTGTACTGTTTTTTTACGCGTTGCATCGCGCCGCATAAACATAAAACCACAGCGTCTTCACAACATGGCCGCGACGGTGGCAACAACAATAAAGTTATTATGTTACAAATTAACCAAGGTTTTGTTACTTCAAATAATAATTAACAAAGAAGTAGACTATTCCGCTAGCCTAATATGTTTTGTGGTAATAAAAACAGACCTAAGCGAACAACAGCTTTTAAAATGCATTATATAAAAACAAATGAGGCAATAATGATTGGTTAATAGTTAATAATAATCATATGGTTTCATTGAATGACACTGTTAAAATACATAATGTAATAAAAAATAAATAAACAATTTACAAATGCTTGCAAAGGGTGCCAAAGGCCTGGTAAGTGCTGTTTTTACTCTTACAGGACTATCAAATTCTTGTTTAATATTGACCAAACATTTATTTCAAATATCCACCTTTTTGCGATAGAAATGCTACTGCTTCTATAATTTCTTCAACAAAAACATATGGACATCACAACACTTACAAAACATGGTTTTATCATATAGTAAAACTACTTCATTTTCTTTTGTGTGATTTCTGAATGCTTGAGACTAAAATCAATCAGACAACTGTATTAATAAAATCCTAGTCCATAGGAGGTAACTGTTTTTTGTTGTTGTTGTTGTTGTTAAAACTATGTTTTATTACACTGACTGCTCTTAATTTAACATGTTTTTCACTATAACTGTTATTAGAATGCACTCAGTAATTTTTCGTGACTAATAATCCTTCTGCTCTTTAAGGCTGGTCAGTACTATTTATTTGACAACAAGGGTGAGCGTTCTTGATTTAATTTATTATTGTTATTTTGATAAATTTAATCCTTAAAAAATGTTTAATATATTTACTTTTAGTTTGTATTTGTTTATTTATTTATTTTTTGCCATAGAACTACAATTGTACTTTGTAAATAATACAATTGATTTATTTATTTACTTTTTTTTTATTTAAAGTTCCTATTTTGACCCCTATAGTATTTTTTTTTTTACTTCCATACTATTTGGAGGAGGTGCACAACAATACACTTCTGCTTAGGGCACCCATTTGGCCAGCAGCAGCCCTGGTCCCGTACGTGACTTCCCTTGTCCCGTTTTTTTGACTGCTATGCTGATCTAACCACTGACTGATACAACAGCAGCAGTGCTGATCACTTGAGAATGATCACCGATACCTGTCATCATTCAGTCACAGCCCCACTCACGCAGTATACATTAACTAAATCAGAAATCGTGAACATAACTGTTCGAGGAAGGCTGCGCAATCCTCTGCCGGTGTTTGTCAGATTTTGCTACCTCCCATTAAAACAGATGGTAGCATAATTCGATAGCAAAAAGTGCTACCTATCAGTTTTTGCTTCCAGCATGATATTAATAATGTGTGAGGCTTTATTAACATGTACACATACCCCAACCCTAAACCTTCTCTTACAGTAGGATGAATACAGTGTTGGTAGCATAATCTGATAGGTAGCATTATTTGTCAACACCCCTCGCGCTAACGCAAATTCCGTCCATGTTTTCACTTCAGTAAATCAGTTTTGGTGAATACAAACTACGTGATTATTTTTCATGAGTCCAACATCCGGCCGCCGCACAAGAGACGTGATCAGTAAGGGAAGTCGTCTTTCACTATTATAATGTTGTTAAATAGAGAAAAACATTTTATATTTAAGTAACTAATAGCATAATTCTTAACCTTTGACCATTCTTGAAACACAAAATGACCAATAAAAAAGTGTCAAGCACCAAAAGCAGCCCATAAATCTATAAGTTGTCTTTTAAAATGAAATACGCATTTTCATGCTTCTTAGATGTGTTTGTGTATATACACGTCACTCATCACCCCCGACCCCCCCCCCCCCCCCCCTCAAAAGGTGGATTGTTTCATTTTCTGAAGTTTGCAACCCTATTCCCACTGTTATTGTTTTGTCCTGGTAAATGGTGGAAATGTTCAATAACTAACCAATATTTGTACATAATGCACCCATACAAAATTAACTAGCCTACAAATAAACAATATCATGTGACAACTAGCCCAAATCTCCCCTTATAGCTATTTAAGTCAGCAGCACCATGTGGATTTAGGTATACAGTGCACATAAACGAGACGTATATAATGATGCAACTGCGTTGTGATATAAAATCATCTGGAGTCTTGTGACCCCTCCTGCAGTAGAATTTAGGCTGTTGTGCTGCATAATTTGCTACGCCATACTCCGTGCTCTTTGAGTCCTGAATAAACGCCAAGTGGGATGTGCCTAGGCCTGCTACGGTTTTCAACGGTTGATAATAACAAAGAAAATAAGAAAATATTATATATACTCATAGTATTTTTACTATGAGTATATCCGCTCTACAAATTTCAGGAAGTAAAATCCGCATGGCTGCATCCTTGGAGTTTGTGGTACCCGGCGCTGCATCCATTTGGTAGCACCCATCAGCTGATGCTCTATCAAGGTCACCCGCGCAGAGCATCATGGGCGGCAGTATCGGATGCTATTGGTCCCACCCCACGAGCACAATCCGCCTCCTAACCGAAACCTCGCCGAATAAGGTATTCCCGCATCACGAGGCGCTATGACGGAACAGCTGTCACAAGGCGTGATGCGAAATACATAAAGGGGCGGGGGCGAGGCTTTACGTGCGCGGCCGCCGGTATTCCGTCAAAGGAGAACGTGCGGTTGGTCATGTATTTGCTGCGTGTGACGAATGAACGAATACATAATTACCGGAGCGAATCTCTCCAGACTTCAGTGCCAGTGGGTCAACGGGATACGTGCACACGCGAACGGGTGGTCACTCACGACGCACGAGAGATACGGTAACTGCAGACTCAGTTAATGATATACTAAATGGTCAGGTAGCCTATTTAAATAGTATATGACTTAAGTTACCATAATAGCCTGATGCTGATTATTGTAGTAGCCACATCTTCTATGATCTTATTTGGCTGTTTAGTTTAAATGAATTTGACGGCGTCTTCTTTAAGTAAAAAGAGTAACTTAATGAACAACTGTGAATGTTAAAATATTAGCCTACACGTATAGTGCGATCTATGTTTTGGTATGGTTATGAGACCTGTAATAGTACAGTAGTATTAATAAAACTGGGATGTTTTGGCGCTTAAAATTACGAACATATTTATTTTTGCACGTGTAAAAAATGTTTAACAATAAAAAAAGAAAGGTCTGAGGTGAAGAAGATGCTACTTCACTTGTCAAAAAAGTGGAGTCCGCAATATGCAGAAACACCTGTTGTACGACAGTGTATAGTTTGAGGGTTTTATTTAGGCTATTTAACTAAGGCTATTTATTTATAGGATCGTTTTCTTCTGTTTTGCATTTTTGGGGGCTGGGGGTCGTCACAAAAGGTTTAGGGGAGGGGTCAAAAGCAGTAGGCTATATTCTCTTATTTTTACATGCAAGTACGTATTTATACATAAACATTTTGTCTTTTAACACAAAAAAATGAACAAGGTCGTCTGAAGATGTAACTACAATAGGCCTATTCTGATGTTAATTTCAGGATGTAGCATTGGCGAAACAAAAGTAGGCCTACTACTGTCGTTATTTATCACTTAAATTATACATTTTAATATCATACAGGCTTATATGTCGCTAAAACGTTTGTGGTTTGCTTAACGTGTATGACAGGATGAGCTCTGAAAGATGTTGCGGGAGATGGGGGAGGGGGATTTGGGGGAGTATGGCTCTCACACTGTTTGCTAATTTACAAATGTTTTACAATTTTTGCAGTTTTTAAAAGCAAAACAGTCACGAACAGCATCGCATCTCGGGCATAAGACGATTGTGTGCCAAGTAACCTTATCACTTTCACTCGGAATCCATCAATCTTGGACGTTTCCACTCTGGCACCATGGAGGGGGAGAAGGTTTGTCCCTTTAACCTGTTTTCCTCAATCAATACCGGCTGCTTTTGTGCAATAGTATAATGATCTGTTCCCACAGCACTCTCTACATGTATTTAAATATAACATTTATACATTTTAATAGTATAAAATGGTTTACATACACTGTAAATCTGTGTGTTGCATCTAGAAATCTTGGCTGTAATGAATGTAGGCCTACCATAGATGCTTTGCATGACTTTGATTAACCATTTTAGTTATGCAACTTGATCATATGTATATACAGTCTTTGTTTCAGCACTGAATGTATGTCAAAAGTCAATCAATATGATCAATCAGCAGTGTCATGCATAATCCCAGTATGTTGCCTGTGTTTGCTATAGTCTCATTGAAAGGAATGTCAATGCAGCTGTTACCCAATGGATGTTGCTATGACGATGAAGGAGTGGGAAAAAAGTTTATACCCAAAAAAAATAACAAAAAAGAACAAAACACAAGGGGGGGGGGGGGGGCTGAGATGCTGGGCCGGATACAAGGATATAAGAAGCTATTGTGAATGTAAAGTTTGTGAGATGACCAAGAGAGAGAGGCAGCGTGTGTGGTGACGTTGTTTGTAGTGTATGTTGTTTTTGTTTTCTATCTTAACCCTCACAACATCAGCAGATTAAATCAATCTTGTGAGCAGATTAGATGTTTTCATTCATAGCTGTCTACACATGTTAGGACTTTTCTGTCCAGGTTGTCTTGTAACTCTTTAATTCCGAGCATTTGACTCGGAATGCATTTGTCAGATGACGTTTGTTTCTTAACTTATTTCACTGAGTCATTTGTATGGTTGCGGAAGAGAGGGAGAGCGAGTAATATGAATAATAGGATCAGATTAAAAGGAAATGATGCTTTTGATCTACATTTCTTTCAGATAGTTACATCCAGTTGGTTTTGCTTAGATAAGCCAAATGTGTTGTGCAAGAAATGACCTACACAGATGCATCCATGTCCTAGAAATACTACTGTATTTATACAGTTTATGGCAAAGACTATACACTCCTTTTGTTTTGATATAGTTCAGTAATATCTTTAAGGTCACCTGTGTTGAATGTCTGACCATCTCAGCATCACACAGCCCTTCACAATTCACAGTGTCAGCACTGCTGTGTCCTGTTGCCCTAGAAATTTGGAATCTGTAGTCGCAGTGTTGTCTTACAGCTGGAGGCAGGGCCGTTTTAGGACATGGCTGATTTGTGATAATTAAGATGAGCCCTCTAATAATAAAATATGTTGTTAGCTGCTGTTGTGTTTACATTTTACTACATCAAAGCAGAGTGCAGTGTGACTACTGGATCTTTTTGAGAGAATTCAGTTACGTAAACATTAATGTATATAATGAATATGTATATGTGATTCATTTTAATAATAAAATTATAACATTTTATTATATATATTAATAAATTATATATACTGTGCTTAAATAATTATTACTTATATGTTTATTACTTCATGAGTTCACAACGAAATTTTTCACTTCTTATTATAATATTTAAGATTTTATTAGAATTTGGTCTATTACAGTTTGACAAGTTTTATTCAGTCATTCTGCACATTATTGTCAACTAAAAGTATATGTAATTTTAGTCTGAACAAAATTAACATTAAAGGATATTTTCATCCAAATGCAAAAATTATTACTTAAAAAAAAAAGAAGTAATGTATCACTGTGTTCTTCTCTTTCTTGCTGCCATTTTTCTCATATCCTCTGTTTGCTGCTGAATTAGTGTTTCTTATTTAATTGAAATCTTTCCCGGGCTGTCTGTTTGTCACACAACCCAAGAAAAAGTATGATTAACATGGCGTCTATGTTTTTTAAATGTTTTATAAATATAGACAATTTCAAATATAAATAACAGTGTTTTTATAAATAAATAGGCTAATTTAATCTCAGAACTCTCTTTTAAAGTCTGTGTGTATGTTTAATTTTTATGATCAAAATGTGACAATGAAAATAAAATGTGCAAAATAAAATGACAATGACAACTAACCAACCTTGAACCTTTTCTCTCTTGTTTTACAGAAGCAGGTGACATGCTACCTCCTGTTTTCTTTATCGACAGCTGTAATTGGCTCCCTGCAGTTTGGCTTCAACACAGGAGTCATCAATGCCCCCGAACAGGTTAGTAGGTGTGTGTGTGTGTGTGTGAACACCAACAAAAGTTCAAACCGCACTCTACATTCAAACCTTTGTAGTTATTTTTTTTAAGATTTAAGCAAGAATGCATAATTCACCAAACATTTTATTTAGCACTTAATTAAATGAGTAATCAAAACTTAAATAAACACACACACACACACAAATGGGAGTATGGGAGTTATGCAGTGACCATCTTAAATGAAAACCTTTTAACCTCTTAGAAACTGCGGGCATTTTTTAATGCCACATGGATGGAGCGTTACGGGGAGCCCATCAAGCCGGGTGTGTGCACCATTGTGTGGAGTTTTGCCGTGGCCATCTTTAGCGTGGGTGGAATGGTGGGATCATTCAGTGTCGGTGTCGTAGCCAACAAATTTGGAAGGTGAGTGGAAATTAATTCATCATGTGTAATTTGGCAAATATTGACCAGTTTGGACTTGGCAAGAACCTGTTTTCTAGTACATTGCACCATGGAGCTAATGCTTACATTGTGGGTTTGAACCTGTCTTCCATGTAATTTATGCATCAGTAAAGTGGAATAAATATAATAAAGATGAACAGAGAAGTTTAATGTAGTCATTTTTCATTTATGTTGTTGTGCTGGGAAACCTCAGCCAGATTATACATCAGCTTATGCCAGAGTTACTCACAATGCTGCTTTAACTGGACAGTAAATGCTTCATTAATAATAAAAGCAGTTTACTACAATGAGGGCACTCAGAGTAGAAGAGTTGACCTCTGTTTTCCTCTCTGCTTGAACACTGTCCACACTGTCAGAAAAACCTAATTCAAAGCAAGCATTCATGTGTGCTCAGTGGCCATTGTTCTGTTTCTGTGGCCTTCTCTGCCACTCTCCCTGGTTTTGGTTGGTTTTTGATTTTGTCAGTAATAATCAAGAAGAAAAATATGTTTAATATTTTTGTCTTTAGTTTTTAAAGCACAAAGATTTCATAACACAATAAACAGTAACTAACTGTATACACATATAGGCTACTACCGTGCCCTGGAGCTGACATTTCTTCACTTAGTTTTGTCGTGGCCAACAGATATTAATTTGAGGGAACGTCATATTAACTCATGGGAACGTGATAATATGTCGTGGCCACAAGATATTAATTTGAGGGAACGTCATATTAACTCGCGGGAACGTGATATGTCGTGGCCACAAAATAATTTTGTTGAGGTAACGACATCCTTATGTCGTTTTATGTCGCCTTAGGTCTTGATGTCTCACTACTCAGGTGCTAGGTGACGTTGGAGAAGCTTAAACAAACAGTCTTTAATGAACTCACAAATCCAGGGGAAACACAGGGCAGGTAGGAACACAAGGATGACGTAAGACACCGGATGCCATACACAGGGATTAAGTAACTGGAGACAAACAAAATAATTAATCAAAACCAGCTGAAACTAATGGAACTAATTAGGGACAGGAACAGGAAGAACCAAATTATGGCATAGGGAACACGAGGGAAAACCAGGAACACATAGGGAGAAAACCAAACGGGAACCAAAGTCTGACCTTATGGGTGGGCTCTATGGTGGAGCAGGGAGTAGTTCAGAGGCCATGGCAAAGCGCCCTCCGAGGCCTACGCCCCAGAACCCCGGCCTCACGTCTGGAGCCCTACTAACCTCCCCCCCCCCCAGAAAAATACTTGATGACGTTTCGGGCCTCAAAGGCCCTCGTGGACCATAAACCAGGATGGAGTCCTCCCTGGGCCTAACTGGGGATCCGGAGCCTTCCCTGGGATCAACGGGGGATCAGGAGCCCTCCCTGGGCTTAACTGAGGATCTGGAGCCCTCCCTGGGCTCGACGGGGAATCAGGAGCCCTCCGTGGACTATACTCGGGAACAGGAGCCCTCACTGAAGAGAGCTCTGGGGCTGGAAGGCTTGACATCGGTGCGGCCGGCAGGCTTGACATCGGCGTGGCCAGCGGGCTTGTCTTCTGAGCGGCCGGCGAACTTGAATTTTGAGCTTCCAGAGGGGTTGTCTTCGGAGCAGCCGGCAAACTTGAATTTTGAGCTTCCGGCGGGCTTGTCTTTGGAGCGGCCGGCGGGCTAGAGTGAGCCACGGCCGGCAATACGGGGCAGAGGACAGGGATGGATCAGATAGCTGGAGACAGCGGAAGGGGAGCTGCTTTTAGTACATGAATGAAGTCCATCCCAGAGTACGGAAAAGCACAGGAGGCGATGGGTGGTTGGAGCCATTAACCAGGTATGTGGAGGGTCCCGGCACGGGGTGAGTGGGAGTGTCTCTGTGTGTTTCAGTGGGGTCTAGATGAGAACAATTTATATTGTCCTTTATTTCTTCGACCTCGGAATTAGAACAGTTTAAATAAAGGACTAGATTAATCAACTCGATTAAGGGAAACTCATATGTCGGGAGATCACAACGGATTGTGTTCTCATCCAGCCCCAACTGAAAGCAGGCACTGAGTGCTGCGTCATGCCAACTCACCCGGTTAGACAGCTCGAGGAATTCCTCCACATACCGTTCCAACGGTCGACCACCCTGCCGCAGGCAACATAGCCGATCCTCGGGCGCTGTCATCTTTCTTTCCTTTTTTCGGTCCGGTGTTCTGTCACACTACTCAGGTGCTAGGTGCGAGGAGACTTGGAGAAGCTTAAACAAACAGTCAGTGTTTCCTCTAGGTTTACGGCTTTTTTTTTTCTGGACTACTTTTTAATGGTTAAATTACATTTTATTAATCAAAAAGCATGTCTAATTTATTAAAATCATGAAACTTAAACAATTGAACATGAATTTATTAAAAGTTTAACAAATATTAAGTTTATGGCACTATGAAATGTTTTATTTGTCCAACCTTATGTTTTATTGTAACCAAATTCTGTTTTAGCATGTCTAATTTGAAAGCATAAAACAAGTTTAATTTATTCTTACAATAGCCTTATGATTTTTCTGCTCAGAAATTCTGTGTTGTGTATTTACATTTTGTTTTAAGGCATAAACATTCCTCTATCGTTTATTAATGCATCAGTCCGCCATTGTTTCACCGCCGGAGCAGATGTAAACAAGAAAGACTCCTAAGTGATTGAGGTGTTCTGTTGTTGGATGTAATAATGAACATAGCAGTCGTCATTTACTCCCGACATCTGAGCCGCTGAAGACGCAGGGGATATGTTTATTTTTGAAGGGAATGCGCCCCCGATCTACATAAATGCATCTATGTTCGCGTGAATCATTCGTGATCCAGCCTCATCTACAGAAAAAGTGAGTATAACGTTTTTTATGAATCTTTGCAAAACGCCTTTCCTAATAATGTGCTAATTAGCATGTTTCACGATGAATGCGGCTAAAGTAAACGGTCTCTCTGAGAGTGGCTCGGAAGAGAGGGGTGGGGTGAGCAGAGCTCATTATCATTTAAAGGAAAATGCACAAAAACGTCTTGATCTGATAAGAGCTGTTTTTGACAGGGTAAAAACAATTTTTTTTACACTATCATTGAGAAATTTTAACCAAACTATGTTACAGACTTTTCATTAAGACCCTAAAGAATCATATCAACTTGTGGAAAATGGGCATCCTATGACCCCTTTAAGAAACTGACGGTGCAGTTACATCATCTACCTCCAGGGTTTGTAGTTTGTAGGACTAATTAGTCCATGCTAACTAGTCCTGCCAGCCAACACTTAACTCTTAGTTCAGTGGTTTTCAACTTTTTTGACTCCAAGGCCTACAAAAATTTTCGAAGAGCCAATTACTTTTCCAGTTATTCATGTTTTACTGCAAAAGGGTTGACAGACAGACAGACAGACAGACAGCTTAGTAATAGAATAGCTAGTAGATAGATAGATAGATAGATAGATAGATAGATAGATAGATAGATAGATAAAAGCACCATAGATGAAAGCATACATGAGCATTTTAAAAGGAGCTTGTACTTGACTCTTGCAAGTAGCTTTCCATATGCAAACGTCTGCTCGAGTTGGATTTTTTTAATGGTTCTTCTGGTGGAGAGGGATGTATTTTACTCTCTGTTCACCTACACTCTGTTTAATATCTGATTGGACACTGTGATATATAAGAGTGATTGTTAAGTGCTGCATGTGGGTTTGAGATAACGGCGTCCACAGGAGGTGAACAGCTTAACCGCACTCATTCAGGCCACCACATGAAGAGAAAGCTACATTAAACATGTCTCATTAAGATCTCTGCTGCGATTTAGTGCCACTTTATGGACTCACCTGTTCAATGTTTTAGTGCAGTATTTGCCCCAAGATACAGAACAAAAAAAACAAAAAAAATTTCAGGAAATTACTTTTACTTTATAACACCATCATTTAAATATAGTTTAGTTAAATGATGGGAAACGTGACTATGTATTGAGACACCAGAATAGTATCATTTAAGGATAATATTTGTGTTATAAGATGCTGATTTAATTTTGCTTAACCAAATCAATGTACACCAATAGTTAATGTTCATATTAGTCAGTGCTTGAAAAATCATGCTAATTCAAGAGCACCTCTTATGACCCATGTTTATCATCTCTGCTAACAGTTCAAAGGCTGCAATAAAGAATGCATTTCCATCATTTCCAAAAGCACCGTGATATTAATAATAAATTGTCTTATTTTTATACAATATTTTGTAATTTAATGGAAAATATTCAATTTTAATGGAAATAATATGACCATTTTTGTGTTCATAATTATAATTAGTATTATATAGTATATACAGGGTTTCGGCAGGTTTTATGAAGGTTAAATGTAAGACTTTTAAAGACCTTTAAAGACCTTCAAGTAAAGAAAATTTAAGAAATAAATTGAATAGATCACAATACTTCAGTATTGTTTCAGTAAATGTAAAGGAGAAAAACATACACAGCAGCAAATGAAAGAGCAGTCATGTGAGTTATTCATGCGCATACCGGCCTCTGCAGCCCATAAAACCACAAAACCCTCAAAGGCATAAATAAATAAATTTATTGTTATAAAGATGATGCTAAAAATTACATCTACTCTGAAGCAATAACATTTGCATAGTGACTTAACTGACCGTGTGAATGCTCATTTTAATAAATGTGATTCAATTGTGTCTTTACTGCATTGATATGAAAAGCATATTTGGCTAAATGCAATAAAGAAAAAAAAATCTGCAAGCCCTTAGGAAACAAAAAGTAAACACAATATCTCGTGTCCCCCCCCCCTCGGGAACCTCTGAGGAGTGCTGAGAAACTTGGAATGAGATTAAAGATTAATTTTCTCTGTCCCTGGCTGCTGAAGATGCTTTGGCAACAATTCAGAGGTAACGGCACTAAATTTTGAGCTTGTTCTATGCACAGAAGATCCAGAAGAACTCATTTGTATTCACTATATATTGTTGTTATATATGGCATCTAAAGATCAACTCCCTACTACATTATATTTCATTTCATTTGCATTTCATTTATTTATATAGCACTAATAAACACAACAGGAGTTGACCACAGTGCTTTACAGAGTATAAAACTAAGATACAAATAAAAAAGAAAAAGCAATAAGACATAAAAATAAAACATAATTAAGAATTGCTAAAATCTCGGGCCAGAAGATAAGACTTTAACTTCGATTTAAACTCATGCACAGAGGACAGGGATCTCAGATCAAAAGGAAGACTGTTCCAGAGCTTAGGTCCAACAACGGCAAATGCACGATCCCCTCTTGACTTCAGCCGTGTTCGAGGCTGAGCTAGAGAGTAATTGTTTGCGCGGCTGACGGTGAGTTTGTTTTGGACTGGTCTGACTGGGAGTTTGCGCTTGTTTCCCAGTGTTGATGGTGTTGGTGAATTTGCTCTGTAATCAGCGGTCCTTCATGAATGTAGTGTCTGTGTTGGATTGGCTCGCTCACTACTGAATGAGCGCTCTGCTGTCCACGGCCGCGTTGTTTGACTGAGTGAACTGAGCATCTTTAGACCGCTCATCATTCATATGTGCCATCACATGATCTCCTGTTCACTCTCATTGACTGAAGGAATGCTCACACAAAAATAAACTTCCCACATCATCTTCTTCAAACCACTAGACTTCTTTCTTTCTGCGGAACACTAGAAAATTTGTGAAGAATGATTCACTGCTTTTGGTCTGTACAGATGAAATTCATTGGTACCGATTTCCCACATCATTAGGAGAGTAAATGATGACAGAAGGGTGATTTTCCTCTCATTGGGTTGTGTGATCTGCTGTCTGTCTCTTCATTCAGATGTGATAGTGCTGCTGAAATGATGGGACACCTGCAGCTGCAGCAACACATAGAAAACAATAATGAGGATAATCAACATTCAGTTTGATTATACATCGATATACATGTAACTCAAGTATTGTTATGAGAGCAGTGACAGTGAATGGACTTTTGTAATGTGATGTAAATGTAATATAATTACTATGTTTAGATGATTGTGTGTGTGCTCCTCGTACAAGTTAATATTTAGTCTGCTTTTGTTTTAATCATTTTCAAATGAGTGATTTTAACTTCTACTTTAATCTGGTAAGCAATCATTTGTTTTGAAATGCAATGTTTTTAACCCTATTTTGCATGTAATGTATAGCACAAATTACATAGATACATTCACTGTATTTGTCTTTATAGCCTTCATATTCCACATTGTTTGGAGGACAACACTGGGCAGGATGTAGAATAATATTTTTGTTAATAATTGACTTAATTCATTGAAATTCTTATTTTTAATACATTTTTGGGGGATTTTTCATCTGATTAATTGATTAATCAAAGAAAAAGCTGACAGGTTAATGGTTAGTTGCAGCTGTATTGATCACGCGGACAGATTGACAGGTGCAGTGATGTTCGCTCGTCTCACTGACTTCATGTCTTTATTCAATCTTCCCAGAATGCATCTGGATGGGACAGATTTCAGAGTCACTCGTCTGCTGTGACAGGAAGTGCTCGACAGATCAGCTGATATCCTCACAGGCAAATAGGCATGATATTCATTGTTTTCTGGCTAGTCGTATTTATTGGTATTTGAAAACAGGAAGTGATGTCGTGACTCATCAGGTGTGAGTGGTGAGTATTAGAGGATTGACGTGAATGTCTGGCTGAGGAAGCATACGGTGGTTGTGTTGAGATGTGCTGGTTCAGTTTTGAAGTGTTATTCCAGCATTGTAGCACTGTGAAGGTGAGATGAACGTGTCGTGTGTTTTCAGAACTTCATATACATGACAGTCACTGAGAATCAATGCGCTGGATTCTGTCGGTCTCGTGTCTGTGGGCTCGCCGTCTCAGTGTGGATGTGATGCGTTTGTTCCTCTCACCTGCTGCTCCCGTCCTTCTGTTTAAACCCGTCTGTTTTGGTGTTTTCTCTGCAGTGAGCATGTTCCTCAACACTCTGACCCCTAAGTTTTACGTGGCGCTGACGGGCACCTCATCCCTCATTTCTGGACTCATACTGGTGAGTTAGATTCACTCCTGTCAATCTCTAGAATTAAGTGACTTCATTAGGATTCCGCGTGGAATATAAGTTATCTTAATGAGTCCCGATTTGATTTGTGTCATTATATTATCATAATATATATATATATATTATATATATAATCTTTTCCTTGAATTTAATATCCAAATTGATTCTGTATTTATCAAGTTAGAATCATTACAGAAATTATTTGTTGAGTTATTGAAGGGAGCAGCTGAATATATTATTGAGTGTTATTGTTCAGACATACCTTTGAACCTGTGATGATGATGATGATGAAGGGTGTGTGTCTCTGTGCTGCAGATCTTCGAGTGGTGGTACTTCAGGAAGTATGGGACGTCCTTCATCGAGCAGGTGTCTGTCAGTCATCTGCGTCCTCTGTTAGGTGGAGTTGATAACAGCTCGCCCAACAGCTCCAGCAGCAGCAGCAGTAACGGAGACGCCGACTCCAGCCGGCAGAGTGTGTCAGGTCAGACCACGTGACGACTAAAATGAAAACTTTCTAAGAAACACATGAACCTGCTCCTCAGAAGAACTCCAGTCTGACATTAACACTGTGGTTAGCTGCTCATCAATCACTTACTAGGTGAACTCAAACACAGTCAGCGTGTATTTGCTAATGTTTCGTGTGTGTGTGTGTGTGTGTGTGTGTGTTTAGAGTGTAAGGTTTGGCGAAATCCTCTCAATCTGTTCAGAGGAGCTGAATATAACCGGTGAGTGAACGTCTCTGAGCCTCTTCAGTGCTTCATTTGATGCAAACGCAAGCCTGAATCTTTACCGGTCTAGTAAATGCTGTTAGTAACTGTGTTAGAATCAGGGCTGCGCATTTTTTTGTCTCTTTCTGAATTGTGAGCTGCATTGAGATGCTGATGTGAATGTGTTCGCTGCAGATACACGTGGGTGACGGGAAGAGAGCCGCTCACATACTACGACATGAATCTGTCGGCACAAGATCATCAGACCTTCTTCACGTGTGATTCTGATCACCTGCGGCCTGCAGACGCCAGTAAGAGCAGCATTACCATCCACATCCAGAGCATTCAGCGCACTGTCAGTGTCTGGAGGACCTGTGGCTAAGAGTGTGTGTGTGTGTGTGTGTGTGTGTGTTCTGACAGTAATGCAGAAGGCCTGGAGAGAGAGGAATCCTCAGGCTCGGATCACAGCCGCTCATGAAGCTCTGGATCTGGAGGAGTGAGTGTGTTTCTGTGCTGACAGACGTGAGCTCACTCACTCACTGATAGCTTAGCTAGATTAATCTACACACATTACTCCATCAGATATTTCCTGTGGCTTGTGAAATACGTATGTGCTGCTGTAATGCTCTATCAGCATGTTTAATTCTTTGTTGTTGTCCTGTGCTGTCAGTGTAAATGTGTGTGTTTAATAGTCAGGAATGTTTAGTGTTGAATCTGTTGTGTGTGTTGTAGTTGTGCGACGGCGTATATTCTCCTGGCTGAGGAAGAAGCCACGACGATCGTGGAGGCAGAGAAACTCTTCAAACAGGCGCTGAAGATCGGAGAGAGCTGCTACCGGCGCAGCACAACTACAGCATCAACGGAGCACAGTATGAAGCCCTCACAGTGAGTACACACACACAACTCACAGGACTCACTCACTCACTCGTAACACACACACTCCAGACTCCTCACTCACTCACTCACACCACACAAAGACTCACTCACTCACTCACTCACAGACTCACTCACTCACTCACACACACACACACTCACTCACTCACTCACACAACACACCCCGACTCACTCACTCCCATCACAGACGCACTCACTCACATCACTCACTCACTCACATCACTCACTCACTCACATCACTCACTCACACACACCCTCACTCACTCACACACACACTCTCATTCACTCACTCACTCACTCACTCAGTCTCACACACACACTCACTCACTCACAAACACACACACACAAACACACACACACTCTCTCACACACACTCACTCACTCACGCACAAACACACACACATACTCACTCAACTCACTCACTCACTCACAACACACTCATCATCACAAACACACACAGACTCACCTCACTCACTCACTCACTCCCACACCACACCCCAGACTCACTCACTCACAAACACACACACTCACTCACTCACTCACGCCCACACACACTCACTCACGCACACACACACCCGACTCCCTCACTCCACAGACGCACTCACTCCCGCACACACACACACAGCGCTCCCCACACACACCTCCATCATCACCACACACAGACTACTCCCCCTCACTCCACAACTCACTCACTCACTCACACACCCCCCACTCACTCCCTCACCACAGACTCACTCACAGACTCACTCACTCTCTCACACACACACAGGTTTGTTTTTATTGGGACTCTCCATAGGCGTAATGGTTTTTTACTGTACCGACCGTATATTCTATTATCCTACACCAACCCTACCCCTAAACCTACCCCGCACAGAGACTTCTGCTATTTCAGATTTTCAATACACTCCCTTCTGTGTGATTTATAAGCGTTTTGAAAGTGGGGACATGGGGTAATGTCCTGAAAGGTCACCTTCTCCTTGTAATACCTCTGTTTTACCTTTGTCATTATACAAATTTATGGCCTCATTTGTCACAAAAACGCGCACACACACACACACACACAGAAACCCACACACACACATCACTGATACACACTCACACAGACAGAGAAACACACATGTGTTAATGGCACAGACACTCACAGGCTCTGAGTGAATGTTTTTAGGGTCACAGAGGTCAGTTCATATGTTTTATCTGTTGTCAGATATCATTCAAATCATTTTCCACATTCACATGCAGTCATTTACACTCATACTGAAGCGTTTGCATTGTAGAGTCCTGCATATGTATAAGACATCTATGAATTATAATTATTCATCTTTTTAAGTATTTATTATAATATAAATGATCTTTTGGTCTTCACATTGATTAGTTATGTGTAATTACTGCACACACACATTGATTAGTTTTGCGTGTGTGCCGTTATCATGCTATTCTCAGAATCAGTTTTTATATACAGTGGAGTGCAGCTGATTCTGCAGCGTGGCATTTGTTAGTCATTCTCAGGCGATGTGTAGCGTAACGTGTCAGTAAATGATCGAATGTTACAGCAAAGTAGCTAATAGAGTTAAACTGAATGACATTCCCCTGTAACGTGTGTGTGTGTGTGTGTGTGTTTGTTTCGCAGTAAGAGACACAAACGTGTTAGTCTACACAAGAGAAGACTCGCCATGTGCTCCAGAAAGCTCGGCCGCACACGAGAAGCTGTCAAGATGATGCGAGACGTGAGTGACCTTTGACTCCTGACACACAGAAGAAACAAAGCCTCATTTTTATTAGTAATGCAATCAGCAAACTGCTCGCAGTATATACTCATAGATATCAAGCATGAGCTGCGTGCTGTTATTCTGAAAATGCCGTTGAATTATTGTGCCCAACTGAGGTAATAATGCAATTACGATTCAAAGCATGTGCATTAGTTTTCAATAATTCAATGCCTGTCGTCAATGAAACCACGTATTTTGTTCATGTAAAGCGCTCAAATGTAGAATGAGCAGCATAAGTTTGCAGAGCTGGAGAATGTGAGCTGTTGTTGTGTTTCCTGCAGTTAATGAAGGAGTTTCCTCTGCTCAGCATGTTCAACATCCACGAGAACCTGCTGGAGTCTCTTCTGGAGCTGCAGAACTACGCCGACGTCCAGGCCGTGCTGGCCAAGTAGGAGGGGGGCGGTACGAGCGCCGCAGATCGATCTCACACACACACCACACTCACTCTCTCACACTCACACTCTCTCACACTCACACTCACACACTCTCACACACACACCACACACACACCCACACACACACACTCACTCTCTCACACTCACCTCTCACACCACACACACACACACTCTCTCTCACCCACACCCACCCACACACACCACACCCACACCACACACACACACACACACCCGCCACTCGCTCACACTCACACTCTCACACACAGCACACACACCTCTCTCTCCACACACACACCACCACACCACACTCACTCTCCACACGCCACCCACCACACACACACACACTCTCTCTCACACACACACACCACACACCACACTCACTCTCTACACTCACACTCTCACACACAACACACACACACACTCTCTCTCACACACACACTCTCTCTGTCTCACACACTCACTCTCTCACACTCACCCTCTCACACACACACACCCACACCTCGCTCTCACACACACCACCCACACACACCACACACACACACACACACACATGTCTCTCTCTCACACACACACACACCACACACCACACCCTCCTCTCTCCCACACACCCTCTCACACACACACACACACACACGCTCTCTCACACACTCTCTCTCTCTCTCACTCACTCTCTCACACTCACACTCTCACACACATACACACACACACACTCTCTCTCCCCACACACACACACACACACCCACTCACTCTCTCACACTCACACTCTCACACACACACACACACCACTCTCTCTCACACACCCACAACACACACACACCCACCCACACACACACACACCACACACACACACACAACACCCACACACACACACACACACCACGCACTCTCGCCACACCACACTCTCACACACACACACCACACACACTCACTCTCACACACACCCCCACACACCACACACACACACACACCACGCTCTCACACACAACCACACCCTCTCACACCCTCACACACACACACACACACTCCATCTCACACACACACACTCCCTCTCACCCACACACTCACTCTCTCACACTCACACTCTCTCTCACACACACCCACCCACTCTCTCACACACACTCTCCCACACACACACCCACTCTCTCACCTCACTCACCCCCTCACACACACCACACACACACACACACACTTTCTCACACTCTCACACACTCTCACACCCTCACACACACTCACACACTCACACTCTCACACACACACACACACTTTCTCACACTCTCACACACTCTCACACCCTCACACACACACACACACTCACACACTATCTCTCTCTCTCTCACACTCACACACAAACACACACTCTCACACCCACACACCACACTCTCCACACCCTCACCCCCACACTCTCACCCACACACCACAACACCCACCACTACTCACTCACACCTACACACACACACACCACCCTCACACCACACACACACACACGCACTCACACCCACACCCACACACTCCCTCCCTCGCACACACACTCACACAATCTCTCTCTCACACACACACACCCACACCCCACACCCACACACACACCCTCACACACACACACACACACACACCTCCCACCCACACACACACACACACCACTCACAAACCCACACACACACCCCCACCCACTCACACTCACACACACTCACCCACCCACACCCTCCTCACACACACACACACACACTCACCTTCTCTCTCTCTCTCACACACACACAACACACACTCACTCTCACACACACACCTACACACACACCCACACACACCCTCCACATACACACACACACGACTCACTCGCACCCACACACTCTCCACACTCCCTCGCACACACAACACACACACCCTCACACACACACACACACACACACCCCTCACTCACTCACACACCCACACAACCTCACACACACACACACACTCCTCACGACCACACACACACACACACTCACTCACACCCTCACACTCACACATGCTCTAACCTGGGCAGTAGGGTTGAAGAGTACTCGGGTCACATTGACAAACAACACAACCAGAACAGAAGTGCTGGCCACCACTGAACTAAAACATGGAAACAAATTAATGAAACATGCCTGCAAATGAATGTCATGGGAAAGGATTCGTAACATCTGTTTTCTAATATTTATTTATTTCTGCATGTCATGTGTAGCTCTGTAATAGCGCATTCTCACGCACCGGTAGTTCAGTTTCTTTTTCTCCGGCAGCACAGCATCCAATAGAAATGCCTTACTCATGCGGAAGATATCGTTTGCTTTCCTGACATTTACAACCAGTGTCAGCTGCTTTGCAATACTGAGAGAAAATATGAAGATATGATATGTCCTGCTCATCTATGATGAAACATTTTCTTTGTGGGGAAATT
>JADLZN010010888.1:7500-32514 GCA_018155175.1 Sinocyclocheilus anophthalmus
TACATGCAAACCATAGGACCTCAAATCTTCCTCCACTTCAAACAGTACTCGCTGACGGAACGTGATGCTGGATCAGGATTATCGGGCAGTGACTTTCGAGTTGCAGTTTGATTCGCTGGTCCGGAGCAAGTTCAGCCAAAAACTTTGCGTTCCTAGATCCAGTTGACTTTCAGATCGAACATGACAAAGTCTGCATACCAAAATCAACATCGAGAGATCAAATAAACAACAAGGACATCATCGCTAAAAAGATCGAAATTTAGCACTGAACCAACACTTACCCAAAACCTACCGCTCGTAGACTTATGGACCTGAAACCTAGCCTTTCCAAAACGAATATCCAACGCCCAGTTAGGCTAATCTCTTAGAAGGGAACAAAACAAAACCAACAGGAATATCCTTTTCTCAATCTCCTTACCTTCTGGTCCTCCACATTCTCAGCCCAACGCCCAAATAGGCTGTTCTCCTGGAAAGGAGAGGGATCAATGCTTTCCTGGTATAGTCTAACAGGCGTAGGCCCGTGCACGCATCCTCAGTCTTCCTACTCCAAACCTTCCTAGACGGGTGCTAGGTTGGGGGGAGCTGTTGTAATTTTTCAAAACCTATCCTTTGCCAGAGCCATCGGACTTGACATACCTTTTTACGCACAGGATCCTTTTTAGAGGCTTGTTTTTTAATGTAATTTATAACTCGCTCCCTCCGATGTCTCCTTCCTGTCTCTATGGGGAGGAGACATGGGAGGGGGATGCGAACCAAGCCCAGACAGGCTTTTTGGATGCGGGTGGCCCAGACAGGCCTAACGCCTCCAGGTTCGCTAGATCTAATCGGATTATTTAGCATTTGAATACAAACTTCTAAAACTATTTTACTCTCTTACCCTCCTAGACATTGCAATAATGTCGGCAGACCAGGATTTCAGGATGAATTTCCAGGGGACTATGGTAACGTCAATAACAAAGTCAACTATGACATCAATGGCAAAGTCTCCCTACCAAAAATCAACATCGATAGATCAAACAAACGACAGGGACCTTGTCACTAAAAAGATCTAAATCTCGCCCCGAACCAACACTTACCCAAAACCTACCATTCGCTGAACTATGGACCTGAAACCTAGCCTTCCCAAACCTAGTGACCAATGCCCAGACAGGCTAATCTCTATCTAAAAAAAAAAGCCAATAAGAATATAGTGTTACATGCAAACCATCGGACCTCAAATCTTCCTCAACTTCGAGCAGTACTCGCTGACGGAACGTGATGCTGGATCAGGATTATCGGGCAGTGACTTTCGAGTTGCAGTTTGATTCGCTGGTCCGGAGCAAGTTCAGCCAAAAACTTTGCGTTCCCAGATCCAGTTGACTTTCAGATCGAACACGACAAAGTCTGCCTACAAAAATCAACATCGAGAGATCAAATAAACAACAAGGACCTCATCGCTAAAAAGATCGAAATCTAGCACTGAACCAACACTTACCCAAAACCTACCGCTCGTAGACTTATGGACCTGAAACCTAGCCTTCCCAAACTGAATATCCAACGCCCAGTTAGGCTAATCTCTTAGAAGGGAACAAAACAAAACCAACAGGAATATCCTTTTCTCAATCTCCCTACTTCCTGGTCCTCCACATTCTAAGCCCAACGCCCAAATAGGCTGTTCTCCTTGAAAGGAGAGGGATCAATGCTTTCCTTGTATAGTCTAACAGGCGTAGGCCCGTGCAAGCATCCTCAGTCTCCCTACTCCAAACCTTCCTAGACGGTTGGCATGTCGGGGGCCTGGGTTGTAATTTTTCAAAAACCTAACGCTTTTGCCAGAGCCATCGGACTTGCCCATACCTTTTTTACCGCACAGGATCCTTTTAGAGGCGTGTTTTTGAATGTATGTTATAACTCGCTCCCTCGATGTCTCCTTCCTTCTCTATTGGTAGGAGACCTGGGGAAGGGGATTGCGAACCCAGCCCAGACAGGCTTTTTTGGTGCGGGTGGCCCCAGACAGGCCTAAACGCTTCAGTTCGCTGATTTGATCGAGTGATGTTGACATTTGAATACAAAACTTGCTTCGAAAAAAACTGTTTTTCTCTTTTAGAGGAGAGCATTGCAATACTTCGGCAGACCAGGATTCAGGCTACATTTCCCTGGGGACTAGGGTTAAGGTCAAAACAAAGTCAACTATGACAAAGATCAATGGCAAAGTCTGCGTCTGTGAGCCTTCGCCAAAAATCACAATTCGATAGATCAAACAAACTCCAGTGAACCCCGCTTTGCAAGAAAAAGTATCTAATAAATCTAACTAAAAGAGATCCGTAAATGCTAGCCACTCGTTCCACGCCTCTAAAGAACAAAAGTAGAGCCAACCAAATCTTATGGAAACTCTAAAAGGAATAGAATGCAGTAAATATCCTACGCCACATACCCTAAAGAAATTCTAGACCGAGTAGGCTCTAGCCAATCTATAGCCCCAAACATCCAAGACACTAGAATCTAAAATTCTACACATTCGTGAGTAGCGCTCCGAAAAAGCCAAGAAACACTAATACCCAAAACCTACCATTCGTTATGAACTCAACCTGGACCTTAAACCTAGCCTTACCCAAACCTAGTGACCAATGCCCGCATACAGGCTAATCTCTATCCTAAAAAAAATTCCCATAAGAATTAAGTGTTACAATGCAAACCACGGACCTCAAATCTTCCTCCACTTCGGGAGCACTCGCTTGAATTGGATGTGATCATGGGGGAGATCCATGATATCGGGCAGTGACTTTCGAGTTGCAATTTGACTCACTGATTGCCAGATCAAGTCAGCCAAAAAAAAAAAAAAGAAAAAAAAAACAATAAATAAATAAATAATAATAAATAAATAACTAAAAAAAAAAAAAATAAAAAAAATAATAAATAAAATTTTGCGTTCCCAGATCCAGTTGATTTCCAGAACTAACATGGCAAAGTCTGCCTACCAAAATCAACATCAATAGATCAAACAAACAGCAAGGACCTTGTCACTAAAAGATCTAAATTTAGCCCCGAACCAACACTTACCCAAAACCTACCATGCGCTCATGAGGCTAATCTCGTTAGAAGGGGGGGGGGGTTTAACAAACAAAACCAACAGGAATATCCTTTTCTCAATCTCCCTACCTCTTGGTCCTCCACATTCTCAGCCCAACGCCTAAATAGGCTGTTCTCCTGGAAAGGAGATGGATCAATGCTTACCTGGTATAGTCTAACAGGCGTAGGCCCGTGCACGCATCCTCAGTCTCCCTACTCCAAACCTTCCTAGACGGGTGCTAGGTCGGGGGGAGCTGTTGTAACTTCTTCAAACCATACCCTCCCCCTAACCCTACCTAACCCTAACCCTAACCCAAACCCTACCCTCACCCATTGACAGGGATGCAAGCAACCAGGAATCAAATTAGCCAAACAACCAAAGCTCAAGATTATAAACTTTTTGTACATGTTCTAAACCACAAATGATTGTTATTTAACATTCATGTATAGATATTCCACCATTGTACATCCATTCAACTTCAAAGCACAAACATTTCCCTTCATTTGGTTTCTGCCATCTCCCATGATGCACCACAGCACAGATATAAAAGTTGATTACAAGAGTCCCTCTGGTTTCCCTATCTCCATCACATTGCTTGTAATGTTCCTCAATTGTGAGTCATTTTAAATAAAATCATCTGCACAGTGAATATACGTAATTAGTGCATTTAGTGTAGAATAAATCATTCCCCATGTTGTTCCAAATCTGTACGACTTCCTTTCTTCAATTAAATGGAAGCGATCTTAGGCAAAATGTTTCATTTTATGCAGGAAAGACTAGGAATTTAGACATGTGAAGTGACTGTGGGGAATTGCTTCTGCTTATTAACAAAGGGGTATATATATGTTTAGGAGAGGGGTGAGTGTAACCAAACTGGAAAAAAAAACATGTAACCTAATTTTTATGGATTTGTTAACATAAAAATGTGTGTGTTCAGTGACTTCTGGCCAGCTGCTAATAAATATTCATGCATACAAAACGTGTCTGGTCTCATTCTTGAGCCCGTGGTGGTGATAGTGGTTGCTTGGAAAGACACCTTAACGCCTTGTCCAAATACCCGCTCTTGCGGTCTTGGCCACTTGAGAATGTGCGCGCGACAGGAAGTAAGTGTGCAAACTGTCCCAGGTCTTAAAAACAGCAAAGTGCAATGCCTTACGCACACACATAGGGTGCTTCTCAATTCTTATTTGTGCATCCTTGTTTCCTTTCCTCACTTCCATTCCTTGCGTCTTAGCTCCACCCCTTCAGGATGTGAGGGAAGGACGCAAAGAAAAGACGTGAGGAGTTGAATCAAGTGAAATTATATATCCTTGCTCCCTTTAGCGTCACTTCAAAGCGTCATCAGCTGCGCTAAAGGGATATGCCCTTATGTTGTTAAAGTTTGTGATTTAAGACATTCATAATAAATATTAATAAAGCAAGATGCCCTGTTTTGGACTGCATGGTTATTTAAACTGCAATGTAAATAAAATTAATATTATAAACCATGTGCATGGGGAGGGAATTTATACTGTGCGTCAGGTTTTAAAAGGTTCGATGAAAATCACTTCCTCAAAGGATCACCTGTAATCAGAGTCAGGACATTACCACTCCTCGATCTCGCCTCCTCACGGTGCAATTCGAGAATTGAATGTCCTTCAGATGGCTGAGCTCGATCCGTTATTGCCTTGGGGTTCCCCCCCCCCCCCCATCGTATGAAGGGAACAAGGGAAACGCGGAGGGATATGAGAATGCACCCTAAATCGGGAGTGGTATTTGAGGCTTAGTGTATCCCATCATGCATCATGTTCTGGAAATAAATCGTGACTTTTTTTGCCGAGATCTCGCGAGAGGTCGTGGGAACCTTTCCAATGTAAGTTAAATATTTATAATACAAATATATTACATATAATTTGGTAGTAAAACAAAGCGTTGCACGTTTTATTGGTGCCAATTAGAAGTGGTTTATATTTTATTTTTGTACATTTGCAACTGCTTTTTATCTTCACATTCATTAAAGCACCACAACATACAAACACTAAATTGTCCTCTGTTGTAGTAGGATGACTACGAAAAGACATTTAGAAGCTGATTTTTAAATACTAGAAATGAGTATTGAAAATATAATATAAAGCCTGTAAACACTGCATTTTTTAACACATTAATTGTGGGTCCATCAGGTAATAAAGTTCTACAACACTTTTGGTCTTCCTGCTCACTTGAACACTGGTACGCCAAATACAGAATACTTCATATAGATCAAAGTGACTCAAGTGCAAGACCGCAGCTGTGTCCCCATGTGAACGGTGTGCATTTTGAATGTCCGCGAGACTTCGAAGCCTGCCCGAATTGCACAAAGGCAACCTTCGAAGGTGCCTGATCCTCTTGCCCTCTGCCGCATTTCTTTATTGTAGCCACTACGGTTGTTCCCTATTACCACTCCTGTCGCATACAACCGGTGCGAGATTGCATACCTGTCAACCCATTTATCCCGATCTCCCGTATTGGTGGTGAAATGTGAATAGTTTATTGTGATAGGCTGTTCTGTGTCGGTGTCCAGGGTTGCTAGGCAACGGGGGCGGGGACAGTGTGTGCAGCCTGCCGATGATGATAGAGCTAGAATGTTCTCTGAATGTGCATGCTAATAAAAAGTTAAGACTGAGTTCATCGAGTGGTCTGCTCCGTGTATCATGACATGGTGTCAGAAGTAAAAGTTATCCGCGTACTCCTGTGATCTGTGAAGGAGGACGGAAGAAAATGTCCAAGTTTCACGCGCCCGAAGCTTTTGATTTTGCACAGCCATCAAGTTGGCCGGCATGGAGGCAGCGTTTTGCACGTTTCAGGATAGCAACTAAACTCGATAAAGAAGACGGTGATGTACAGGTGAATTCACTATTGTATGCGATGGGCAGACAGGCTGAACCTATATTCAGCACATTTACGTTTTTCACGGAGGAAGAAAATGATTACTACAATGCAGAAGTTAAAAGGTTTGATGAACATTTCGTGCCCAAACGCAACCTGATTCACGACCGCGCTTGTTTTCACAAAAGGAGTCAACGAAGCAATGAAAGTGTCGAAGCATTCGTTAGGAGTTTATATGAACTGGCAGAGTTTTGTGAATTCGGTGCTACTAAAGATGAGCAGATTCGCGATCGTATCGTGATTGGAATAGCAGATAGCAACGTGTCTGAAAAGCTGCAGTTAGAGCCCGACTTGACGCTGGAGAAAGCGATACAGATTGCTCGCCAGTCAGAACTGATTAAAACACAAAGCGCTGATATTCGAGGTGCGTGTCATGTAAGTGAAGTAGGCTATAAGTCTAAACACACTAAACAATTAAAGAAACACACAGGAGGTAAATACAAAAATCCTGACACTAAACAAAGAGATGAAAGTAACAAAGTGACCTGTACAAGATGCGCACGTGTGCACGAATATGGGGCCTGTCCTGCCAGAGGGAAACGATGCCGCAAGTGTAACAAAACAGGCCATTTTGAGGTCGCTTGTAAAACAAAGACTGTAAAAGAAGTGACCAGTGATACAAAAGATGATGAAACAAGAGAAACGTGGTTTCTGGGGTCAGTTTCGGATGATGCTAATGAGGATGAGTGGCATGTGAAGTTACCAATGCAGGGGACTACTGTAAAGTTCAAGATTGATACTGGAGCAGATATCACAGTCATGTTTGAGCAAACATTTCTGAAACTCCCAAATCGTCCTCATCTTACAAAAACACTCACAGACATCAGGAGTCCAGGCGGCAAACTGGGTTGTATTGGTAAATTCTTAGCATATACAGAAAGAAAAGGACAAAATCTCAGTTTCTGGACCTATGTAGTTAAAGGGCCATACACCAACAATCTACTTAGTCGTAAAACTGCCTGTGAAATGAAACTAGTGAGCAGAGTCGATTCTATTAGCACTGAGGACAGTGTTTTCGGAGACTTCGGACTGCTGGATTGTGAGCCAATCAAAATTGAGCTCAGACAGGAAGCCAAACCATACAGCCTCTCTACGTCTCGTCGAGTCCCCTTTCCATTACTGCCAAAAGTGGAAGAGGAGTTACAGCGTATGCTAAAGTCAGGAATCATAGAAGAGGTCACTGAAGCAACAGACTGGTGTGCACCAATGGTGCCTGTGATAAAGAAGAACGGCAAGGTGAGAATTTGCGTTGACCTTAAGAAATTGAACGAAGCAGTAAAGCGTGAGAGATACATTCTGCCCACACTTGAGGATATCTTACCACAATTGTCTGGTGCATGTATATTCTCCACATTAGACGCGTCTAGTGGATTTTGGCAGATACCATTGGATGCAAGCTGCAGGAAACTCACCACCTTTATCACACCAGTTGGTCGCTTCTGTTTCCGGAGACTCCCTTTCGGAATTACCTCAGCTCCGGAGATATTTCAGAGAGAAATGAGCACTCTTCTCAAAGACCATGCCGGCACAGTAGCAGTGATGGACGATATACTGGTGTTCGGTAGAGACAAGGAGGAGCATGATCGTAACCTCAAGGTAGTCTTAAAGTCCATCAGAGAATCTGGTCTTAAGTTGAACAAAGAGAAGTGTCACTTTGGAAAATCTGAGATTCAATTTTTTGGACATATTATTGGAGAGGATGGAATCCGGCCAGACACTAACAAAGTGAGAGCTATAACTGAGCTCCCCTGTCCTACTAATCTGACCGAACTGCGACAAGTCTTAGGGATGATAAATTACCTGGGCAAATTCCTCCCCGGTCTCTCGTCAGTTCTTCATCCAATGACTGAACTTCTTAAGAGTGACACTGAATGGTCCTGGGGTGTGGAACAGATACAGGCATTTAACAGGGTCAAGAGCATGTTGACCACAGCACCAGCTCTAGCGTTCTATGATGTAAACAGGACCACAGTAGTCAGTGCAGACGCAAGCAGTTATGGCCTAGGGGCTGCCCTGTTTCAGCAGCAGGAAAATGGACTACGTCCTATTGCTTTCTGTTCAAGGACCTTAACTGAGACCGAAAGCCGCTACTCTCAAATCGAGAAGGAATGCCTAGCTGGTGTGTGGGCATGTGAGCGGTTCTCACGGTACTTACAAGGTATGGACAAATTTGAACTCCAGACTGACCACAAGCCGCTTGTGCCCTTAATAAACACATATGATGTTGACAAAGCTCCCTTAAGATGCCAACGGCTACTGATGCGCTTAATGAGATTTAATGTCAAAGCTGTCCATGTACCAGGTAAACAGCTTGTGGTGGCAGACACTCTTTCCAGAAATCCGCTGACTCATCTGGGTGAGTCTGACACAGAGAGTGATGTGACCGTGTTTGTACAGGCAGTATTGTCCACTAAGCCTGTGAGTGGAGACAGGTTAAATGCCATAAGGGAAGCCACACAACAAGATTCAGATCTCCAGTCAGTTTGCAAGTTCATCCGCCAAGGATGGCCCAGTCAGACGTCTCAATTGACAAACACACTGCACGGGTTTCATGCAGCTAGAGCTCACCTTTCTGAAATAGATGGACTTTTGCTGTATGAGGACAGAGTTGTGATTCCTGGTTCACAGAGACTGGAGGTGTTACGTCAGCTTCACACAGGTCATCAGGGCCTCACGAAGTGCAGGGAGAGGGCTAAGATGTCAGTGTGGTGGCCTGGAATAGGCAGGGACATCACAAAAACAATAGAGACATGTGAGTTCTGTCAAGTCTACAAGTCGACACAAAAGAGAGAGCCTCTGATGGTTACATCTCTTCCCGATGGGCCATGGCAAAAGATTGCGGCTGACATCTGTGAACTAGAGGGCAAGAAATACCTGATAGTTGTGGACTATTATTCTCGTGATATTGAGATTGCACATCTGCAAACGGTTTCAAGCCAGCAGGTGATAACACGTTTGAAAACAATGTTTGTTCGGTGGGGGATCCCATACGAGCTTTTGACAGACAATGCTACTCAGTTCACGTCTACTGAGTTTGCAGAGTTCAAAACGACATACAATTTCACTCACACTACTTCCAGCCCTCACTACCCACAGGCTAACGGTGCCGCTGAAAGAAGTGTTGCTATTGCAAAAAGGGTGCTCAGACAGCCAGATCCACAGCTGGCTCTTATGAGCTATCGTGCAACACCTATCATTGCCACAGGATTGAGCCCAGCTCAACTGATGATCGGACGTCAGATCAGAACAACAGTTCCAACACTACCAAAGAACCTGCTACCCAGTCCAATTGACTATGAACAAATCAGACTGAAAGACAAACAAACCAAACAGGCTTATAAGTACTTCTACAACCGACGATACTCAGCATGTTCTCTATCTGACCTACATCCTGGACAAAGTGTGAAATTTAAGTTGGATGGAGAAACGGCATGGAAAACACCAGCGACAGTTGTCGAAAAAGCTGCTGAACCCAGATCATACATTGTGCACAAAAGACAAAAAGGGTGAAGGGGGGGGGGAGAGGAGAACAGGACAATCATGCTCGCCAGGAATAGGAAGGACACATGACAGAGTGTCCCTGAAAACAAGTGGTAACTCCAGACGGAAACATCTGGAAGAGCACTAAATGAAGAAGGACGGTGAAGGAACTGATGAGTACGCATCTGTCGTGAAGAGAGATGAATTGAACCACAAGAAACTTATAGAATGGGTCCACGTACCACCAGCTATCCTTACACCAACACAGCAAGAACACCCACCTGCACACAAAAGGAAGAAACCCCTTGTGGTAGGGAGGAAAAGTAAAAACAAAGACCGTGTGAAAGGTTAAGAAAGGACTATGGGTTATATGAGCGGGGTAAGGATGTTTAAAACCAACTAAGACTGATGTGCACAAAGCGTTTTCTTGCATGGGAACTTACAAACAGTCAGCTTAAGAAAAAAAAACAAGAGAAAAAAAAATGAAGTTGGAGTTAAATGCTAACATGGTTCTGGTATTAAGGACCGAGTTATATTGAAGAGGGAATTTGGTGAGCAGATGAATGTTTTGCTGAATATCTGATGTTATACTGATGCCTGGTAACTTTGGTTGAGAAAAAGTAATTTGCTGGTTGATATGATTAGAGATGAGGAGAAAGAAAAGAAATAAGGAGGGACAGTTGAACTTTAAGAAGAGGGGAGATGCTGGGGTGAAAGGAACAGGTTATTGGTAGTGGTATGGGCTTTCTGTGTCGGAAGAGGGGCGCCAGGAGTTATGCTAGGGCAACGGGGGCAGGGGACGCAGTGTGGCCGAGCAGGACCGATGATGACAGAGCGAGTGAAGAAATGGTTTAGCGGAGTGTGCATGTTATAAAAGTTAAGAATGAGTTCAGATCACGAGGATGAGTACTGCTCACACTGTGAATCAGACACCTTGCACCTAGCTCGAGACGTAACTCAATAAATATCTTACACTCATCTGGTCAAGGAAGACTGTACCAAACTATCAAACTGTATGATCCCCTGTGGCCTAGGGAAGAACGTGTAGCACCAAAATTAACATGCCGAATTGGTAATGATACAACGTGACATCAACTTATCTCACGCTGGGCCGAGTAGGTAACGATAAAGAGATATAAAAACATTGAAAGTCCAAAGTCAGTTTGATCAGAGGTGGACCTCAATCTCAGATCACGGAAGTTCGTTTAACAACCTGAGCTCGAAATGAAAACACGTGAAATGAATAATAAAAACGATTAATTCCCGTCAGGATTACCCAAATCTAAGTGAAAACTTAGTACAAAAATGTGTGAAAGTGAAAATGTTAATGAAATATGTCAATCGTAGGATTAAAATTTAGTAGGGATGCTTTAGTTACATTACATCATCGATATACTGGGTTGAGGTATGGTGAGGAGGATTCTGCGGTACAGACAGTGGTGAGCACATTATAAACCAATACACACATATGACTTCTCTTGAGCCTTTTTGTATGAAATGCACGATATACCAATCAGAGGCGTTTTGATTCATCACTGGGGAGATCTCTGGAGTTGTTCAGTGTGCTCTCACTGACTGAATTCACAAACTCACTCATCAGCATGAACAACAAACTGCAGAAAAGAGATTGATTGTGCAGTGTAGTCCGCTTCAGTAATTATAACGAGAGTTTTTGTGAAAATGCAGAACTCAGTTTTAGACTGAAGTCATGAAGCGCTGTGTTTCTTTACGCTGTTTATTCCCAGTTTGAATAACCGTTGTGTTTCTCATGCTGCAGAAATAACAATATTGTGAAGTCTTGATTGTCTAATCTGTAAAATGGAATTCATAAACAGTTCATGCTTTTCCCCTTGAAACAACACAGATACAATTCAATCATTCATATGCTATAAAATGGATGAAAATGTTTTTAATGATACAAAAGAGCTTGTTTTATTAAAAGCAAGACTTAATATCTCATATCAAAGCAAGTTGTTTTTTGTTTTTCAAGGACACGTGTGTTTCAAGATTGGCCAATGACGGAGTTGGCATTCAACATGGAGTCATCATATTTTTGTGGTTTAGGGGTATCATATGTGTTCTGATCACTTTTGATCATTTGTTAAGATGTTTAAATGTGAATATTAAGATCCTGGTGAATGTAAATGGATAGAGGTAACAACTAATTGATTTATTTGTTCATATAACTGTTTTTTAAAGTTATATTTTAAAAGTTACCATGATACCATAGCAGATGCACAGCAGACATATACTGTACTGAAATGAGAGAAAATAGATTGTTTGTATGACAATGATATATCAAAATAATTAAATGTGAATCTTGAATAAAAAGCTTTATAAACAGTAACATACTCACTGTTAGTTGTGTTTGTTTAATACAGTAAATTAATTAACACACAAATGTAGTTTCATTTGTCTGAACACAAGGTTGTATTTTTTCAATATTGCACCCTATTAAAAACACCTTGATCTCTGTTAAAGATAAAGTTAAAAAAGGTAACATTTTGAACAAGCACATTTTGATAAAAGAGAAAAGTTGGGAGTTTGAATCAAAGCATAGCTCAGAAGCACATTAATACATGTAAGATTCATGAATGAATCTGGGGTCAGTGAAGTGGGGTACGAGTGGTTATGAACGAATGAATGAAACGCATTTGTCCATGTTTCACTCCGTCTCGAATAGCGCTCGCGGGAAGCGCTTGAGAAAAGAGTCCCCTTGTCCAAATACCCACACTTGCGGTTTTAGCCACTTGAGAGCGCGTGCGTGCGACAGGAAGTAAGTGTGTAAGACTGTCCCAGGTCTTAAAAACGCCAAAGCGCAGTGTAGTGCCCTTAACGCACACTATCTCCAATATCGCTCCGGAGCGCTATTCGAGGCTTAGTGTATCCTAATGCATCATGTTCTGGAAATAAATCGTGAGACTTTTTGCCGAGATCTCGCGAGAGGTCACGGAAACCTTGCCAATGCAAGTTAAATATTAATAGTATTAGATATTACATATAATTTGGTAGAAAAAACAGTGTTTTTACGTTTTATTGGTGCAAAAATTAGTAGTGGTGATATTTATTTTGTACAACATTTACAACTGCTTTTATCACTTAATTAGAAGCACCACAAATTAAAATTGTCATTAGGCCACGACTTCCCCGCAAAACAGAGAAGAGAAATTGGGTAAAATGTTAAATGAAACTTACGCTTGTCTATAATTTAAATTAATAACTTACATTTACAAATTAAGCTTACAATAGCAGAAATTAAAATAAATTAATGAAAATAAAGGTCCATATTTATTAAAACTGTCAATGAAATGAAAATGTTAAATGAAACTAGAAAACAATATTTAAGAGATTCTTGTTCAATTTAGTTTTATAATATATCAATTTTTTTCTACTGTCACAAATAATCTTTTCAAGGTTTATTGGATTTTACATGATTATTTGATTCTTTTGTAGTGTGGGCTTGGTAAAGTTGACTAAAAACAAAAATTTTCGCATGTCCTCTACATTGACTCACAACCAGAATCAGAATATTCATAAGAAATTAAGAAGAAATTAATTAATTCAGCAACTCTACATGTGATGGCAAGAAACTACTACCACTGAAGCCTGATGGTTTTAGAGGACAATTACTCCTCAAAACTTGATATAAAACATAATAATAAAAATAGAATGAAGAAACTTGCACATCATTGCATAAAACTGAATAATCACATGAACATGTAGCTTAATACAAATTTATATTGTAGACTGAAGTACTGTTTGTATTAGAATTTAGACTGTCAAAGTTAACTTTAATGCATGCGATTAATTCATAAATCCTCAATGCATTAAAACAATTTAATGCAATTAACACAAGTTCTATTCTAAACTTACCCAATTTCTCTTCTCTGTTTGCAATCAGATTACTTTAAGATACTAAACTCTGGGGAAGTTTTCAGTCCAGTGATCCAGTAAGAGAATGCATTCAAACAATCAGTCCAAAACAGCGCTAATGTAAAGAAAGCAGGCTGATTACATTAGAGATGACAAAGAAAGCCCAGACTTATGTTGTGAATGAATGAATGAATGCATTGTTGTCTCTCAAAGCCTCAAAAAGCACCTGATGGAGATTTAAGTTTACATCAAGCTTCTTCAGATTAATAAAGATGCCCGTACAGTGCCTTGAAGATGTGCATCTTCAATAGCGATAGTTTTTTTGTTTTTTTTACCGCTGCTAAACCAGGCTTTTATAGGCACTGGGCAGCCCGAGTCTTCTCTGAGGTGGGCTGTGACTGGTTCGTTGATGGAAGGAAGTAGTGTAGTTTCCGGAAGTGATTCGGAGATGGAAGATGAAGCGTTTGGCGGGGAAGGTAGTGGTGGGAGGAATTTAAACTGGTCAGTGGTGGAAAAAGGAAAAAGGAAAAAGAAGAGTTGGAGTGAGATCTCAGGAACTGATAGTGATAAGGAGCAGTGTAATATAAGAAAAAGGAAGGAAGAATATCAGGTAATGTTGAAGTTTGCATCTGGTGCTGTTGGTGTAATCAATCCATTGAAAGTTACCAAAGCTATAAAGGAATCGATTGGACAGATCGAATGCGCGAAAAATTTGAGGGATGGTAAGTTACTGATAATATGTAAGGATAGTAGTCAACAAAAGGCAGCGCTCGGACTAAAAACATTGCTTGGTCAGAAGGTTACATGCACAGTGATGGAAAGAAAGAAGTGGGTAAGAGGAGTAATATATGGTGTACCGACTGATATGTCTGTTGAAACGATCCAAAGAGGAGTAAAAGGTGCTGTGGTGAAAGAGGTGAAACGGCTTAAGTGTGTTCGGAACAAAGAAAGGGTTGACAGCCTTTCGGTTATGCTGCATTTTGAGGAGGATAAAATGCCTGAAAGAGTATACATTGGATTCTTAGTTAAGCAGTTAGAGAATACATCCCTCCGCCACTGAGGTGCTATAATTGTCAGAAGTATGGACATGTTGCGGCGGTATGTAGAGGGAAACAAAGATGTGCCAGATGTGGAGGAAATCATGAATATGGTAAATGTGAACAAAATGTAAAGCTAAAGTGTTGTAATTGTGGAGAGGAGCACAGTGCAGGTTATGGGGGATGTCAATACAGGAAAGAAGCTTCGAAAGTTCAAAATGTGAGAGCGACAGAAGTTCTGACTTATGCAGAGGCTCTCAAAAAGGTTCAGAGGTCAAAATCTAAAAGTGATGAAAGAATGGAACGGAATCTTCCAATTAATGAATTTGACCATAGAAGAGGAACTATGAATGGAAAACTTATGGTAATTGATCAGATTTCATTTGTTACATTTCTGGCGGAGGTAGTGAATTGCTCAGCGCAAACTGAGAGTAGGCGAAATTATTATTAGGGCTGCAGAAAGGTATTTGGATGTTGAGGGGGTTTCAGTAGAACAGATAAATGATAAATTAAAGATGCAAATGGCAAGCTCGCAGGCATCATATGGTGGATCCTAATGGTGCTAATAATCTTGCAGTGGAATGCAAGGAGCTTAATTTCAAATGGTCAGGAATTTAAAAAATTTATTGCAGAACAGGATAATAAACCTCATGTAATTTGTATTCAGGAAACTTGGCTTAAGCCTCAGTTGGATTTTAAAGTACAGGGTTATAATAATGTGCGTAGGGATAGATTTTCTGGAGTAGGAGGGGGAGTGGCTACATTTGTAATGGAAGGAATACAATTTAGAACAGTTAAAATATGCAATAAATATGAAGTAGTTGAAATAGAGGTGTGGGCTGGAGATCAGAAATTAAGAATAATTAATTACTATAATCCATGTGAAAGATTAAGTAGAGACATTCTTGAGGATATTAGGGGAGTGGATAATCATAGTCTGGTTTGGTGTGGAGATTTTAATGGGCATAGTACATTATGGGGAAGTGAAAAAAATGATTTTAATGGTAATGTCATAGAAGATGTGTTAGATGGAAGTGATCTGGTTTGTGTAAATGATGGAAGGGCAACAAGAATTGATTTATCAAAAGGGAAATTGTCTGTCTTAGATTTAACTATTGTCACTGGAAACCTGGCAAGGAGGTGTGTGTGGGATACATCGAAGGAAAATCTAATAGGCAGTGATCATTTTCCAATAATTTGCAAAATAGGAATTGATTTGGATGTGAATGTAGAGGAAATTATGCCTAGATGGAAATTCAAATCAGCTGACTGGGACAAATTTAAGGAACGTAGTGAGATTTTGTTGACAGTAATTGAAGAATCTGTAGAGGAAATTGAAGAACTAAATGATAAAATAAGTAATAGTCTATGTGAAGCAGCTGAGGAAGCAATCGGTAAAGGTAAAATAAGTAGCAGGAAGAAGTCAGTCCCTTGGTGGACTGAGGAGTGTAGTAAAGCAATAACACTTCGTAATAAATCACTGAAAAAGGTTAGGAAAATGTATGTTTTTAATGATTTTATTGAATATAAGAGGAACCAAGCAATTGTTAGGAAAGTAATTAGATATGCGAAAAGAAATTATTGGAGGAAATATTGTGAAAGTATAGGTGAAGAAACTGAAATCAGTTTTGTGTGGGGTATGATTAGAAAGATGAATGGGATACAAAGAAAGAATAATATTCCATTTATTATGAGTGGAAGTAAACCAGCTGTTTTGGATATTGAGAAAGCTGAAGTTTTAGCCAAAGCTTTTGTTAAAGTGCATAGTAATGATAATCTTCCAGAAAATATGAAAAGATATAGAGCGAGTTGTTTAAGGGATAATCCTGAATTATTATCTCATAGGGGAATGACAGGAAGTACGTTAGATAGTGCGTTTTCCTTATATGAGCTAAAAAGGGCTATAATTGGGGCTAAGCTAACTTCTCCAGGAAAGGATGATGTGTGTTATGAAATGGTAAATCACCTTTCAGATAAGTCACTTTATATATTGTTACGTCTTTTTAATAAAGTATGGGAAAAAGGGAGTTTACCGACTACATGGAAGCATGGGATAATTATTCCTATTGCAAAACCAGGAAAGGATCATTATGTGGCAACTAGTTACAGGCCTATTGCCTTAACGTCAAATCTCTGTAAAATCATGGAGAGAATGGTTATTTTTAGACTAAATCACGTGTTGGAAAGTAAAGGATATTTTTCTCCTTTCCAGAGTGGGTTTAGGAAAGGTAGGAATACGATGGATGCGGTGTTATGTCTAGAATCTGACATAAGGAAGGCCCAAGTTAATAAGGAAATTTTAGTAGGGGTATTTCTAGACGTGGAAAAAGCATACGATATTATTTGGAAAGAGGGGCTTCTAATTAAATTGGATAATATGGGTATTGGAGGAAGTATGTTTAACTGGTTTCATAGTTTTCTTGTTGATAGATCTATTCAAGTTAGGGTGGGATCTTCTTGTTCCAAAACATATTTTATCGAAAATGGTACTCCCCAAGGAAGTGTGTGTAGTCCCGTCTTATTTAATATAATGATTCATGAAATTTTTTCCCAGGTTAGTTTAGGAGTTGAAAAGTCTCTGTTTGCAGATGATGGAGCTATGTGGAAGAGAGGTAGGAATGTTCAATATGTGGTTAAAAGTATGCAGAATGCAATTAATGAAGTGGAAAAATGGACAGATAAATGGGGATTTCGTTTATCAGTGTCGAAAACACAGGTAATTTGTTTTTCAAAAAAGAGAGAAAGTCCTAATATTAGATTAAATCTATATGGTAAACCTTTAGAACAAGTGAATGTGATTAGATATTTGGGGGTATGGTTTGATTCAAAACTGACATTTGCAATTTATATACAAAAAATAATTGATAAATGCAAAAAAGTTTTAAATATATTAAGATGTTTAGCAGGGGTAGATTGGGGCGCCAGGCGTCACTCATTGGGAAAAATATATTTAGCATTAATTAGGTCAACTATAGATTATGGATGTATAGCATATGGGTCAGCGTTGAAAAGTTTGCTGCAGAAGGTAGAAATGATACAGTCACAAGCATTACGAATATGTTGTGGAGCGATTAGATCTTCTCCTATTCCTGCCTTACAGGTAGAAATCAGAGAGCTGCCACTTGATATTAGAAGAGTCAAGTTGATGTTGACTTATTGGATTTCTGTAAAGGGACATGATGAAACTCATCCAATTAAAAAAGTATTGGGAAAATGTTGGGAACATGAGTCAGACAAGTTTAGAAGTTTTGGAAGGATAGCAGAAGAAGAAGCCCAGTCATGTGGAATAATAAATGTAGAAATGAGCCCTGCAGTAGTAGTGTCACCCATTTCACCTTGGTTATTCCCTTTACCATTAGTAGACTTTAATTTGCAAGAAATTATTAATGACAAAAATAGAGTAATAGCAAAAGATGTCATGGTTAAACTGTATCTAGAACAGAATTACAACTCCGCAATCTCAATTTTCACTGATGGTTCCAAAGATCACGAGACAGGACGAGCAGCTGTATTTGTCCCAACTTATCAAATCAAGATTGGAAAAAGAGTTTCTGATCAAGTAGGAGTTTACACTACAGAGATGGTAGCAATATTATTAGCTATCAGGTGGATGGAGGATACTCGGCCAATGAATGCGGTGATATGTTCAGATTCATTCTCTGCATTATCAAGTCTTATCAGTGGAAGATCTTCAAGACAAGACATTTTGTATGAAATTCTTTTATGTATGTATAGAGTGAATAAGATGGGAATTAAGATATGTTTCCTGTGGGTTCCCGCACACGTGGGAGTGGATGGAAATGAGGCAGCGGATCATTTAGCAAAGCAGGCACTGAAATTATCACATATAGAAATTATTATACCACTAAGCAAAGAAGAAGTTAAGGTTAAAATTAGAACAGCAATAAAAATGAGATGGCAAGAAGTTTGGAATAAGGAGGAGAGAGCAAGACATCTTTATCATATTCAAGATCAAGTTGGGGTTGAAAGAGTTCATTCTGGTAGTAGAAGAGAAGATACAATTATTACCAGACTTCACATTGGCCATACTGCTTTAAATTCTTCTCTATATAAAATTAATAAGCATGAGTCTGGGAACTGTAGTCTGTGTGGATTACCAGAAACAGTAGAGCATGCACTATTACATTGTTCTGCTTATGATAATGAAAGAGCATTTCTGTTGGAAGAATTAAAAGAAATAGGGATTGAAAATATGACACTTAAAACTTTGTTGAATAATGGCTTGAATCATTATAAAGTATATAATGCTTTAATGACATTCCTAAAAAAAGTAGATCTGTTTAACAGGATTTAGAAGAATTTAAAAAAATATATATTTTCTATTATTATTATATAATTTTAGTATACCTTTTTTTTTTTTTAATAATGAAAAAAAAAAAAGGTGTTATTATTATTTATTTTTTGTTCTTCCTATTCCATCAATGGTCCACACTCCAGCCCAGTAGGTGGCGGGAATGCACCTATCGTTTGTTTGCCAACCGCCATAAAACTCCAAAAGAAGAAGAAGAAGAAGACAAAGCAGAAGAAAACGCCTCTTTTTTGTTCTTGAGCTGGACGGCTGCAGTCCTGGATTCAGTGAGAGCTGAGTAACAAATCACTTTCAGGAGGAACCCTGAACAAAGAGTCATAAAAGCTTTCGGACGCAGCTGCAGCGATCTTCTGAGGAGAGGTGAGCAGTTCACGGTATTTCTCTTATTTAAACAACTGTAAAACACACTTTACACAGTATGTTTGCAACAATAAACGAGTATGTTTCTGTCTTGTTTTCATCGAGTAAGCTGTTTGTGTGTTTTCTGACTTAGACATTTAGAGCAGCAGCAGTAATTAGGTCTATGTGAGGAAAACATACAGAGTTAATTAAGAACTGAGCGATTTTATGTTTTTGTATGTTCGTGTAAATGATTGTTTCGATGTTTGCAGTGATAATGTTGCTGTTAGTCTCGTGATCTGTGAGGGGAATGAATGCAAACCAATTTAAAGTAGTACTGCTGCGATTTTATTGATAATGTTATTTCTCATTTGAGATTTTTCTTTGGCAGATCAAATCTGTTTGCAAGATAAAGTTAGTTTTAAGTTCTATATTTCATGGATAATAGCGTTGTTTAAGGGACCGTAAACTGCCCAATCATTCTTTCAAATGAATGATTTTACAAGGTTGTAGTAAATGCAAGCTGACTTACTGAATGTGAGCTGCAACAATTGGAAAGTTAGTGTACTTGTATAAAGACGGGTGATTGAGGTAAATAGTTGAGTGTGACACAATACATGTGACATTTTTCCAATACCTCTCGTCTTAAGTCAGTCGGGACACTAGCAATGTACTACAAACCTCTGAATGGAAAATGATTTTGGTGAATTATAATAATTAAAGAAAAAAATCAACTGTAGTAAGTCATTCTTATTTCTAGGAACCTTCAACAAGTTTGTATGTTAATAGGCTACTACTTGGGCAATTTCAACATTTAAAAGAAAATTTGAACTGTGAGACGGTCCCTTAGGCATCATGTGGCGTTATAATGAGTCAAAGCATTCTCAGGTGTAAATGTACAGCTATAATGCACCTTGGCTGTAGTCATGGGCTGGTATGAGATTGTGACGGTAAGATAACCTTAATCAAAAATATCAGAGTTTCATGGTATCACGCTATTGCAGGTACAGCTCTAAAATGTGTTATTTTTAAACGTCTTGGTTAAAGGTGCAGTAGGAGATATTGGAAAATGCTAACTTTAGCCTGATAGCACTGAAAGCAAATGTCCCACCCTCCCTGCAATTCACGGTCCAAAGCCATGCCCCCTGAAAAAACTCATATACGCACACACAGACCAGACGACCAGAGACAACATTACTACAATACATCAGTAGGTCTGGGCGATATGGCCTAAAACAATTTACGATTTAAATCGATTTCCCCCCCCTACTTAAAATCAATCTGCAGATGACAAAGAAATTGTTCAAAACAAGTTTTAACTTTTTGTTTTGATTTTCCTTTCTGGGATTTGATCTGGATTTCCCCCTTGGGGTTAAAGTGCAAACAGAAACAACAAGCCAAAAAGACAAGATGGCAGGCCCTGCCATTGTAAACAGTGAATATGCAACATAACGTAACAGCATAAAATGTAACATAACATTCTTATCATACAGACACAGTTTGTAAATGTTTGTAAGACTGCAGGTCAGTGGTCTTCACTATTTTTTTTGTGAGAGCCGCACTCATAGGGCAATATCAATCAGAGAGCCACTTTTACCGCGAAGTAGGGCTGCACAATAAATCGCATGCAATATTTAATGCGCATCTTGTCAGAAAGCCGGTTCTGTAATCAGTGGTAAATCTCCATCACGTGCGTGCTTTCACATTGGGCAGCATTAACTACACAGAGCTGTTGTTCACGGACGAGCTGCGCAAAAAAAATCGCGTGAATATGAACGTGGTTTTGCGCATGGCGTCAGTGAACAACGGCTCTGTGTAGTTAACGCTGCTCAATGTGAAATCACTCAGGTGATGGCGAATGACCGCTGATTACAGAACAGGCTTTACTGATAAGATGTGCGTTAAATTTCACATGCGATTTATCGTGCAGCCCTACCGCGAAGTATCAAAAGTTACATCTAGTCATAAATAGCATGTCTTTTTATCAAACTGCCATCCCTGATATGCAATGCAAAGGGGGCCATCATTCTTTATCGTTTACCAGTCAAATATGTATCTGAGACAAGATGATTAAACAAGGCTCGAAATTGCGACCATTTTGGTCGCATATGCTCCCGAAATTTAATCTGTGCGACCTCAAAATATATTTGGGAGCATTTGTGCGAGTGCATATAATTGTTGTCGTGCAACCTGTTTGCATTTATCTAAAAACATTCAGAGTATGTGCCTTCTGAGTGTTGATACGGTGACCTGTCTGCAGTTCTATGAAACGTTAGGCTACATAACCAATTAAACTTCGTCTTTACATTCTTAACTTTAATGCAGATTTTGCATTGGTTAATATTAGCTGTCAATCACCCAGTCACTGCTTTCCGCTAACTACCGCGAGAAAAAGAAAGGGCTGAAGAAGAGAGAAAATGAAAAAAACACTGACAGATTTCTTTTGTGAACCACCTAAAGTTACAAATAATGGTGCTGGTGATAGCGATCATTTGGTGAATGTTGATCCACCAGCCGAATAGTAGGTGTACAGTTTTCGGAGAGAGTGGTTGAAAGACTTCGAGTGGCTTCGCTATGAAAATGCACTGTGCTCTATGCACTGCATTCACTGTAAAGCCTGTGGGACAGAGTTTGCAGGTAACAGCGTTCACCACCGAATCTACACATTTCGTAATTGTTGTTTTGACATTATCGACTATATTGCAAAATCCAAACAAAACACACCTACAGAGAGTGCACGCATACATGACGTGAAGTCTATTAGGTTAGATTAGTGCGCATTTAGAGTGTGTTCTTTCACGGCATGATTCAGTCTAATAAAATGCATCACAAAATTCAAGATATGGGGCCTTTACATCATTTCATATCGTTCAGGGGTTGGCTGTCCCTGATATAGTTAATCAATATCACAGGAAGAGTGCTGTTTCCTTAAAAAATCTGCATGATTAGAAACGTGATATTGATTTTATACAACTCTTCAATAAAAAAAAGTTAATATTAAGAGACTTACGTTTTAGACACTATATTGCCTGTTTTTACTCTATTTCGCCAACAAAAATAATTCCAAGCACAGTCAAAGTGCTGTTTTGCGTCTCTGAGCAACATGAGGGCGTTTAGTTCCTGAATGAATCATTCGTTAAATGATTCGGTTCAATCGCAATGACTCACTTATTAACAGTGACTTGCTGACACCTGCTGGCAGTTTTAATTTTACATTTAAAGTTTCAAATATTTCAAAAATCAGTATTCAACGTTTTATGTTTACAATATTATTTATGCATGTGTAACTGCAGCCTAAATGTATTCATGTCCTGCATTAATCAGTGTGTAAATGCATCTAAATGCCACTTCAGAAGCAGCTTCTGTTTCCTCTGCATTGCAAAGATTAATTTTGTTTATATTGATTTCATTTGTTTAGTAACAGCCAATATTTATTATTATAATTGACTGATTAAATATAAAAATTTGACTCAAATGATAATGCACACTTTTAGAAAAAATGGCTTTAAGGTAAAAATGACCATAAAAGGTAAAAATCTATTTAAACTTATTGGAAAAGATTAAATTATGTCACTGCTGTGAACTGACCCGCACACAAAATATGAAATATATCAAACACTTTAGGAGTCAGCTGTCCACCGCAGTCCTTAAATTATCAAGCACAGTAACACTCAGTCAATTATTGTTTATTGCTAATAAATCCCAGAGAAAAATAGAGATATTATGTTTGTCAATATCGCACCACCACCTAGCTGCCAGCCGTTCGGTGCAAATGGCAGAGCTGAATGTTGAAAAATTTAACACAGCATACACACAAAAACAAGGGTGCCAAAATCAGTCCTGGGGGCCACTGTCCGCAGAGTTAGCTACAACTTGCCTCAAAAAACACATGGTTTGCCAGTTTCTTAGTATGCCTAAGACATGACGTTTAGCTGGGGCAGGTGTGTTTTTTTTTTTTTAATTGGGGGGAGCTAAAAAAAAAAAAAACTCTGCAGGACAGTGGCCCTCCGGGACTGAAGTTGGCCAGCCGGCATACCACCCAATCTAACCCGCTCTATAAAATAGCTTAACTTTAGGTTGTTTACAAAAGAAATCTGTCAGTGTTCTTTTCATTTTCTCTCTTCTTCAGCCCTTTCTTTTTCTCGCGGTAGTTAGCGGAAAGCAGTGACTGAGAGATTGACAGCTAATATTAACCAATACAAAATATGCATTAAAGTTAAGAATGTAAAGATGAAATATGTTAATATATAATTTGTAGTTGTGATGCTCATACATTTTTGGTGAGTGCTCCTAAATTTTTGCTGGTGCTCCTAACTTTTTGAAGTTGGGAGCACCAGTGCTACCAAGTAAAAAAGTTCATTTCGAGCCCTGTTTAAAAAAAAAAGCAGGATTACCTTAATGCTGGAAAGTCCTTAAGTTATTCATTTTTTTTATACTAGCCCATCATGTATCTAACCATCCAAGTGCACATTCGGAGTTAAGAGATTAAAACTGGCAACTCTGCAGTGAGTTAGTGTCGTGGACGTTGGACAGAGCAAGTGTAAATATATTTTCTAGTATATATTTCCATCTTGTAAATCCACTGTTTTAGGTTTTTTTTTGTTTATATATAAATTATATGTAATAGAGCAGACACTGTCTGACCGTGTCTACACCGGACGCGGCGACAGTTGTCTTGCTGCGCCCCTCTGCGCTAAAAGTCTGTCTACACTTGTTGACACTACAGTTGCAAATCATCTGAACGTAGTGTCAGTACAGTTCGTCATAAATAGAGCGAGGCATCAGTTTACTAATGGGGATCGTGTCGCGTAGCGCCACATCCAGTGTAGACAACATCACTGGGTTCTATTGTCTTTTGTCGGATCGCGCCACTCGCGTGCGGTGTAGACATGGTGTGAGTTTTTTGTTTTTAATGGGTTATGTTATAGCCCTGCTTGTTTTTAATGTTTTTATGAAATATCTGTATTGACTGCATGATCATATAATCATATTATTTACTGCCATGCGAGCCGGTGTTGCCAATTTGGGGATTTTGGCGCCAAATTGAGCTACTTTCTCATTGTAGCTGCAACTTTTTAAAAAAATTTTGCGACAAGGAGCTAATTGAGCTATATTTAAATAAAACTAGTGAAATTTTTTTATTTATTGGCCACCACTACTTGCCGTCGGCCCCTGACCTCTCACGTTTGCTCTCAATCATGCCAACAGATGCGTTCGACTTCATGCAGCACTGCGCAGACCGATCGGCGGCTGACTTGAAGCAGTGCATGCCGGTTAGAAATTTAGTCCGACTTGAACCGGCGCCGATGCCATGTCACTGTCACGTGTGGCATCAAAGTACCGCGATAGCGTTTCGAGAGCAGCCGGCTGACTCAGCAGGCGCAGCTTTTTCAGAACGACTGCAGGAGCGCTGATGACGACACAGCTGTTTCACGATTGGCCAAATTCACCACATGACAACAATGACGTGTGTTTCTAACATCTTCAAATCCAAAACTGCTCATAAATCTGTGTTTTCAGAACATTAAAAGCTTTTTTACTGTAGCCGCAATGTTATATTGAGTCACATTTATCATGAAAGCACATATGCCCCCACTTTATTAGTATTTAAATAGCACATAATTACGTTGAACTTTATTCTTGAAAAGATGGCGCTGTATTAAGCAGTATATAAAAAGTGTTTCTGTTGCTCATGAAAACGTTTCTGAAACGTCTGTGTATTTGACAAATATTGCATTTAATTCACTTCATCTGTGATAGAGTATGCAAACACCGCGCGAGCGTCACTAACTGGAGCAGAAAGTGTCCGGCTTGACGGCTCCATTTTCACCTCCGCCCCCGACTGCAAATTTTAACCTGTATTTACTTTTTAATTTGGGACTTTTGTGAAAAAGTAGACTTTTTGAGGGTGGTTCTAGAGATTTTCTGAGGGAGGGGTTTGGCAACACTGATGCGAGCCACAAAGTAAAGCTTGGCAAGCCGCGCAATAAGTAACACTGCTGTAG
>JADLZN010010889.1:0-21215 GCA_018155175.1 Sinocyclocheilus anophthalmus
GGGGGGGGGGGGGAGCAAAAAAAAAAAGAGAAAGGGGGAAGAAAGAAGAGGGGGGAAAAAGGTTCCACAGTTTGTCAGTGTTAATCATAATACAATGTAAGTACATATTCATAATTAAGAGGAAAGTTGTATATCCAGTTTATTCAGGTACATCCAGGGTAATCCAGTAACAGACAAGTGCCACATACATGGCTAACCAGTATCTGAATTCATCACTAACAGCTGGTATTGGTTCGTTGAGTAGAGCATGGAGTGTGACTAAGACATATTCCAACTTTCAAGCACTTGATGGTGTGGGCGCCGTAACGTGCTGGATATCCGGAGCCCCTTTCAGACAGTCATGTGGCGCTGGATGTGCTACGCCGCGGAATGACATGAAGGGGGGAGATAGATGTCATGGCGAAGACAACTTGCAACAAATTAGCATCAAGTATTGGAACTGGACTCCCTTATGTACTCTTTGCTGCGACTGGTTACGAACAGAGATGCTGGTGGAACCTGTAGGATGCCGAAGAGAACGGCGAGATTCAGGTTTTTGAGGGAGAGGTTGTGGGCTGATAAAAATTCCCGGCGATGTTCTGGTTATGAGAGAGTGCCCCCCGCGTCGCGCTCCCGCCCGCATATGTCTTATTTTTTGTGTTAGTTCCTTTGGAGAGGGTAGTTATGGGGTTTCATAATTATGATGGGGTTAATTCCCAAATGAGTGTTAAATGTTGGTTGCAAAAGCAGAAAATCCTGCTTAGGTGGGTGTGATTATGAGTAGGTAGCGCAAGCGGCGTGGGTGTTATTGGCGAAGCTTACGGAGAGGCGTCCGCGGAAAAATAACAGAAAAAAGAGGCGGCGCCCAGCGCGGTGAAGATGAAGCGAGAGGTTGTTATAGTTAGCTGTGATGGTGGAAAGGTCACGGCAAAAAGTTTATGGTGTAGTGGCTGAATCATGCTAATCCGGTGAACAACTGTAACAAAGAAAGAACCCATCAAAATAAAAGCACGCCGCTGGAGCCATAAAGAAAGGGGTCAGGACTTCAGGAATGCCAACCTTGCAGCGTTCCAGCACCAAGTGTGTTTTGTTCAAATTATTATACAAACAACAACAATCAATGTCCTTTATAAAAATTTTAATTATATAAACAGGCAAACCTTTATGCTTCATTTAAAAAACAAAAAAAAAGAGCGAAAGAAGGGAAGATAACATGCGATGTATATTTATTTGAAATGTCTGGCAACTTAAAATTTACGTTTTGCGGTAGTTAAAAAATTTAACAGTGTTCATTATATTAAAAGGGTCATTGGTCACAGATTTTCTGTTCAGTCCGACCATATTTACTGTTACAAATTACTAAAAGGTGCATTTATTTTCTATACAAATGATGGAACAATAGAAAATGATTATTCTTGAAAATATCGACTTATGCTCCTAATGGCTAAGGAGTCACTCTAGTGGAGCAAGCATTGAAATATCACAGCAATTGGACCCTTAAATTTAAGGCCAATCGCGGTAAGAGAGTATCGTTCACCCGACAAAACTGTCCAGGATTGACTCACCCTCAACCACCATATGGTGTCGTTTATACAAAATAACGACCTATATCCTAAGAAAATATCCCTGGGGCTCTTCCCAGCTTTATATGTGAGTGATGGCACTCTACTTTTTGAAGGCCAAAAAAGTGCATCCATTCATCCATCTTAAAAGTAATCCATTCCAAAAGTAGTTCATACTGTCTATATTGCACGGAAGACTTGTTTGCAATTTAGATTAGTTCATCATATAAACTAAGTTATAATCTCAGACTTCATAAGAATCATGTAAACGTTATGTTATTATATTATTTCTTATGAAGTCTCATTTTTTATAGTTAACTAGTGTTAATGCTAGCTATTAACAGTATGACTTTGGTGGCCAACTAGCTGTCAACTAATGTCATAATGACCAAATACAACCAGAAACAACTGTTCAGACTTAAATGTTAAAGGTAATTCCCTGAAATCTGGTTTGGATTGTGTGACATTTTGTGAAACCTCAAAGTAGTCATCCTCTCTAGCTCAGAGGAAGGCATCTTTTTTCAGTCCACTAATGAGAGTTACAGCAAGTTGCCCAGACCAGTATGGTGGTGCCACTGATGTACAATTCAGTGGCCAAATAGGGGGTCTATGTATTGTATATGTCTATGATTCAGCGGACTGCTCTCAAATCGCTCTCACAGTACTTTGATGCAATACGTCACAGTGATTTATTCAACAATTCTTCTCCTCCGAATGCACCCTAGCACCATTTTAGAATACTGACGAGCCATGCAATATGACTTCCTGCATGCATGTCTGCATCTAACGGAAACACCAGGCCGACATGCGCTGGTTTACATGCCATCAAAGCAAACATTCTGCTAAGATAAACCCCTGCGGAAATTCACTCGGACTGGGAATTGTGTAGAGCCCTTTCATCTGCATGGAACACTGGAGTTTGGACCTCGTCATGTTGAAGTCCACATACAGATGAAAACTCACTGAATATATTGCCTCAAAAACCTAATTCTGAAGAAAAGAAAGACAGGAACATCTTGGTTGAAGATGGGTTGTGAGATATTGATCAGGAAGGTTTATTCTGAAGTGGCCTACTCCTAATTAAGCCCTGTTTAAGGTGGAAACGCCCGTTATGGGATTACACCAATGAAAGCACAAAAGGCACACAAACACAAGTCAATCATAATGGATGTTTAACTCAGATTGTTTAATTACTGCTTTACACTGGGTCCACTTCAAAACTCTTTTTAATTGGAGTTTAACACACACGACGTATAAGACTACCTTTGTTTAGTCCTCCAGATTCAGGAATTTTTTTTTCCAGTCTTTCTCATTCGGTCTGGACGCACCTGGCTTCCTATTTAAAACAGAATTGTTAAGGGTCGTATAGATGCTAATAGAATTTATAGTAAGAATGTCTTGTCATTGTAGTGTTGGCCAATCATGGCATCAAACACGTGACCATACGGTTTAGTGTTGCACCCTAAAGTCCGGCTGCACTTAGGTTGATTGGGGGGTTGCTGACACACCTCCTCTCTGAGACCAGCGTGAATCTTCCGTCTTTTGTGCATGATGCTGTGTCAGAAACCCTGACATGCGACTGATCGCGCACGAGAGACTACGATGACATCGTTATTCTCTCTACCTGACCTGACCGCCTAAACGCCACATAAACCTGCATCAGTCAAAGCATTACCACATCATTTTATCACAAGTGCCGGTCTGGTGTGATCATTTTGTTTTATGGTATCAACTCTGTTCCCCTTTATCCATACAACACTGTGGTTGCTTCTGTAACTTACAGCACACAATTCTTTCTAGTTTATGTTTCCCAGCATAAGTCAGTCTGCCTGTCGTGGAACAACGATGTATTATTAAATATTACGAATGCCTGATTTTTTCAATTTTTTATTATATTTTTAGAATTATGCATGTGGTTATGTAAAATGGCCCAGATATCCAGTTTAAAATGTAACTTTACTGTAGAACTCTGAAAACGAGCGGAGCATATTGTGTCTGGAACATTAAGATGACGTGAAATAACACTCATCGATATTGCCTATATACTGGATGGATGTTCTCAGAGGGGAAGCACCTATACCACAGGAAAATGCACACAGTAGTCAGTGAAGGTGGTTGTGAATGTGAGTAGATAGGGTGTTTAGGGTTACAGATCAAGAATGACAGCAGTTCCTCGTGTCATAAAGTCCAAGAACACAACTGCAAATGCTCAAGAGGCCTGTTCAACAGGAAGAACCAGATAAGGTCATGCAAGCCCAATACCACACAACTCCCGACATCAGCGTTGAAGTGAAAATCACGGTCGCTCCTTCCTTGAATGTTGATGCTGTAATATGCTCCAAGATTCCAGCATCGGCTTCTTTTTTAGCTCCACAGGACACAGTGTGTTCCATGGAGGTTTAAACCCAATCTAACCCAGCACAAGAATATAATCCACTCATCCTGTATTATCCGTAAGATTTATGGTTTCTCTTCTCCATCTGTATCTCATGACACGAGGTTTTCAATCAAATCGATGGCAATGACAAATTCTCGATTGCAGTGTTGTGAGTCCAAATCACACGAGCTGGATGAGAAACCAAGTCGACGCTGCTTTATGACGGTTATTGTCCAGACCTGATCAACACATCAGACATCTTTAAATCTGGTAAAATCCTTCACCATTTCGAGTGTAATAAGAGTAAGGAGCGACGGATGTCCCATACTCACTGTTTTGGACAATGTCCCTGCATCTTGCAGGTCCAGATACTCTGAAGGCCGGTAAATTGGCCCAGATACCGATTCACAGATCAAGACCTCCATAATGCGTCTGGGATCCGTGCTGTCAGATGGATCTGGACTCTAGAAGGAACATACATGAGGCAGAACTGTGCGTTGGCTTCATGAAGCTCAGAGATACCAGAGACACCAGCCATCACTCACCGTTTCTAGTGAGCGGAAACCTTCTGCAGAACAAACAGAACCTAATTTATCATCACAACTCAAGCAATGCAATCATTCGCAATCCGATGGATCTGAAACACCCCTTCCGAAAGCAGACATCATATGTCTAATTCCGCATCTCCTCTGTGTCCCCCTGTGAGTGTGTTGAAATGAGTTTAGAAATGGGTGTCTGTTGATACTCCATTCCAGCTTCTCCTTATCGATCTTCTTCTTCTCTCCTCTTGCCTCCCCAGTGCATAAAGTTTAGGCTTCTTCCTTCATCCGCTGATACTTGTGAAGCTTCTCAACTGCTGTTTAATTGTGGTGCTCTGTGTGCTCCGCTGAGACTGAAGATCAAACCACATTCGGACTTCACCATCTCCCAGACACAGGCTCCGATTGTTCTTTACAGGAACGCTGAAGTATTTCGGCGTCTAGCTTTCTTGGGTCTTGATTCCCAATCCTTTATTGTGGTCCATCAGCCTGTGTCCAATATCTATTAGATAAATAGAAACTTTATGTTCTAGAATTGCTGGGAGTTTTGACGTCTTGGATTCGGTTACTCCTCACCTGGTGTGTGTAAGAAGCTGTTTCACACACCTCTTTTCATTTTCTCTCCATGTTCCAGTTCTCTTGTAAGGTCTTCAAGGTGGGGCTGGAAAAGGGGTAGACGTTGATACTCCTCGCATAACATAATGGACTAAAGTGAGAGCTCTCAAACAGGGTTACTGTGATGTGAAAGTGTTTCAACATATCAATTTCTATTATTTTGTTTTAATTTAGTATGTTTATATTTTAAAGCTATAGGTTATTAAAAGTATTGATATGTATTTTGAATGAATATTAATATGAACGTTTTATTATTATATTTATGTAGACAAATATTTCTAACCTTGCTTTTCTCCACTAGCCATTAAACCAGGTTTTAATGATTTTGAAATTTTAATTTTGATCAGACGAGGAAAATTAAACCATTTCCTTACTGTACTAGTCTACTTGTGTTCATGTATTAAGGACAAGCTTGTGAAAAAGCAAAGGAAAACAAGAGCATAATTGCAATTCAGAGGTAATGCATTACACAAGATTGATTGATTATTTATTTATTTTGTTTTTATTGTTTTTGTATATTGTAAATATACTTTTGGAGTGTTTTAATAGATGTGATAGAATTGTGAGTGTTGGTGGTATAGAACCTGTCGTCAGCCGACTGTCATGTAAATCTGAAGCCTATAAAAAATTTCAGGCTCCTGCCAATATACGTACAGAGAAGCGCCATTTTTGGGGGGAAAAGGAGGCGGATGCTTTTAATTGCCAGATATTTGTATAAATCATCAAGCTGGGGCATTTTTGGTCACATAATTGCTATTTAACAGTTCAATTGCAATGTTTTTTTATTTTGTACATTGGATATAAAACGAAAAAATCTCACAAATTTCAACACGCTAAACGCCAAAAACATACACCACAAAACCTCAAAATCATCGGTAGAACTGTCACTAGCCTATTTCAAGAGAACTACTTCATTAAAGGGGGTCTGCATGTTGTGTAAGTATATAATCTGTGAATCTGTGCACACTAAACACACCGGCTGTTTGTCTTCCAGACAGAAGAGTTTGAGTTTCTCTCTGTGTAAACTGCAGATCTCCTCAGACCCTGATGAACACCTCTCATTTCTCTGCCTCCGCAATGACTCACAAAGGTTTTTTAATGCAAGATTATAAGGAGGATCATCTCTCGAGGATCTTCTCCTGCAGACAGGACACTCCTGAGCTTTCTTGATTCTCCAGAACTGTTGAAGACACTCTTTACAAAAACTGTGACTGCAGGACAGAATAACAGGATCCTTGAAGATTTCACAGCACACAGGACAAGAAAGATCTTCCACAGATACGATTGTGATGAAGCCATTAAATTACACTGTTGTCAAAGTAATCGCCTTATAATTAAACACCCTTTGCAAAATAATGAAACCGTCTCTAAAAAACCTGGTAGTTGTTAGTCAAGAGGGGGTGAGTTTCTGGGCTTGTTTTGTATCTTCCTGTTTGTATCTTATCTCAATTTTGCACCGTTGCCTAAAGCATGCTTTTGAAACACTCTGGAGTCTCGGAAAATTGTGATTTAGAAGTATGACTGGATTAGCAAGGAGTCAGTTCTGGTGCTTCAGTTTCTGTGTGCAGTAGTCCCTATGTAAAGTCAAGTGACAGGAATTGTAGTAGTTGGCCTTTACACACCGGTCCAGTAACCATGCAGAATGGACAAGTGACACATACCTAGTTCATTTCAATGTAGAACGGTTATACTTTGGTACAGTGCCGTTGGGGCAACAGAATTTAGGCGTGTTGCATCTGTTAAGATTTAAAGGCCTAAAATGCTGCTCTAGGTGGTTTAATATAAAAAGGGGGGCTCTCCAACAGCAATGTTACTTCTCAACAGTCTTAACGCAAATAAAGATCTGCACATGCCCGAAGACCTTTGTTGTGCTACAATGGGTCTAAATGGAACCTTTAACATCTGAAGAAGCTTTCTTTTTCACAAAAGGTTCTTTGTGGCGAAAAAGGTTCTTCAGATTACAAAAAGATAAGAAAGAAATGGTTCTTTAAAGAAACTTTGACTGAACGGTTCTTTGTGGAAACAAAAATGGTTATTCTATGGCATCGCTTAAAGAACCTTTTTAAGCACCTTTATTTTTAAGACGTGTAACAATGGAGAAGACTAGTTCGAAATTATACTGCGGGGGACTCAATCCTCACAAATCATTATGCTAACAACACCAAGGACTCTATATTAACGTTAGCTTCCTGGTGAATGAGTCATAAAGAATCTGAAATTGTTTGCAATGGTGGTAGTGGAACGGGGAATGTGTTGAGAGATTTAGAATTCTAGATGTAACCATATATACTATATAAAAAAGTTTCGGGATCACATCTATATTTGGGACACAGGCACAGTTTGTAGGTTATGTTTAGCTGCGACCAAAATATAGGGTTGCGAAGTTACAGTTATATAGATAGAATCATGGGACCGGGGCTTAAAAGTTCATGGCACTCTAGCTTATTGTATGGTAGTGTCACGAGGGAAAGGGGACGGGGTGGGGGAAAGGGGGGGGGGGGGGGCTCAAATTTGGAGGAAAGGTTCAGGGAAGTTACAGCTCTGTGTAATAGGATTCCACCCCCCCACCCCCTTTTTTTTTCAAGGGACCCATAATTAAATGTGTACATTTGACTCGAAAGCTAGTTCATGGACAGGCGTGGGACTATTCATTCTGGTTATTTCTCACATCAGTTTGATTCCGGTAAAAGAAGTCTTAGAGGTTGATTCTAGTGTGCCCTTATGTGCATTTGGAAGCTGGTTGCATGTGAACTCACATCATGCCAGTCAAAGGAGCTACCTCCAACCAAGTGAAACAGACAATGTGTTCGGCTTCCCAACTCAAAACAAATCCATCAGAGAATAGCAAGAACATTAGGAGTAGGCCCGAAACTCAACAGTTTGTATTGGATACTTCTGAAGAAAAAGAATGCACGGATGTGAGGCTCAGGCACAAGAAAGGCCTGACTCCGCGAGGCCAACGTGGGGTGGTATGTCAGAGAATATCCGTCCTCCGGTAAAGAAAAACGCCTTTCACAACATCCATCCAGTGAAAGTAACACTCTCCGGAGTAGTTATAGGCGTGTCCGTCCGCCAATTCTACATCTCAAAGAGAAGAGCTTCCAAGAGCAATCGCAGAGATTTCACCACAAGGCTGCAAACAAGACCAGATATAAACTGCCAAAAACATCTAAAAAAAACGCCAACCACGTCTCTGGAAAGCATTCGGTTTAGACTCGTCTGATTAAATCAATCTGATGCAGAGGTGACGGCAGAAGACAAAGAAGTATGGAGGAGGTTTGGAACAGCTCATGATCCAAAGCATCATCTGTGAAACATGGTGGAGCGTTGTGATGGCATGAGCATGCATGGCTTTCAGTGGCACTGGGTTACTGGTGTTTATTGATGTCGTGACCGAAAACAGAAGCAGCCGGATGAATTCTGAAGTGTATAGGGATATACTCTCTACCCAGATTTAGTCAAATGCAGCTAAGTTGATTGGGCGGCGCTTCATAGTACAAATGGACGATGACTCAAAACATACAGCAAGAGCAACCCAGAAGTTTTTGAAGGTAAAAAGTGGAATATTCTACAATGGCCAAGTCAATCTCCTGATTTATAAATTTAACACTTAAAAATAGCCTTCAGGGAACATTCTTGTAACGTTCTCTCTGGGTTATAAAAATAAAGCCTAAAAATAACCTGCAGGGAACGTTCTGGGAAAGTTCTTTTTAGGTTATTAAAAAAAAAACCTACAGGGAATGTTCCTAGAACGTTCTTATTTGGTTCCCAAAATATTTACCAAATGGGAACCATATGGGAACGTTAGGGGAACGTTCTGTGTTTGTTGGGTAATTGGCTTGTTAAAACCAAAAGGAACCATTTTTTATGGTTTTAATGCTTAAAAAGTTGATTGTTTGTAAAGTTTGTAATTGTATTTGTAGTGGAATCCATTAGAATTTCTGTGATGGATTCTATTTTTTGTTTTGTTTAGTTTTTTTGCAAGGTGGGCCGATCTGGATTCAGGTTAGGAGCAGTACTACAGTCAATCAGTAATGGAAAGTCGTTCAGTCATCATTTCTTAGGATTGTCTGTCTGCTGCATGGTGAATCCAAGAGACTGTATTTCCCAGAAGACCTTCAGATGCTCTGAGACCAGTGTGGCTTCATTCATTTTGTATGTCTGCGTCAGAAACACTGGACCTGCACTGAACATCCAGAGGTGCATGCTCTCAATGGCTACAAATGCATCAGTGTTCATTTTTGAGTCAGCTGTACATTTTCATCTCTAGATGTCAGTAAAGTCGCACTGAAGACTCCACTGCTCACAGGAGTCATGCTACTGATTTTAATTAAGCATTCATTTTAAGTGTGCATTCAGTTTAATAATTTTGTTTAGTTTAATTTGGGAATATATCATACAGGGATAAAATATCTTACTGGGATTTCACTTTTTCATGACTGAAATCACAGTCACATATTTGTGTATTATATTATAGAAAAGAGTGTAATGAATACAATATATATAAATAAATACATGACCTTTAGGTTTTTATTGATTTCCATGACTTTTCCAGACTTGCATATCAGAGTTTTAAAATTCTCTGATATTTCCAGTTTTTCCATGAGTGTGGGATTCCTGAAACTATCTGGATATATTGTGACTGAATAAAGTGACTTGATATTAACTCCAAATTATCAAATAATATGAAAAAAACACCTAATCAATACTGTTACAGTATGTTTAATACATTAATCATTTTTATTTTTAAGGTTATTAAATGAACTAACTTCTTTATGGATCTGTTTTGTATAAATCATATATTGGTGGTGGGTGTGTGTGTGTGTGTGTGTGGTGTGTGTGTGTGTGGTGTGTGTGTGTGTGTGTGTGTGTGTGTTTTGTGTGTGTCTGTAGAGCTGGATACACATGTTTATCAGCTTGCTGCTCATCACAGCTGCACTGATATTCAGCTCACAGCACTCTTTCTCATTGAATGATTAAATATAAAAGATGAAAGCAGGAATATCCAGACCTACAGGTGTAATGTTTACTGACTACTAAACGGTAAGATCCTGAGAGGGGAAAAACTATCAAAGGATGGAAAGACAGTGTCAGTTAAGGTGGTTGTGAATGTGTGTAGATGTGTGTTAGTTACAGGATCAGAGAATGACACTGTTCCTCTGTCATAGTCCAGATACACTCTCACTTGCTCAAGCTTCTGTTTCACAGGAAAGCTATGCTGTGTTAACACCTTGTATGACACACTCCACTCATCAGGCTTATAGAAATGATGTCCCTTCCTCTGGTTCGATGCTGCAGTCACTCCAACACTCCAGAACTGACTTTCCTTAACCTCCACATCCCAGCTGTGTGTTCCTGAATTAAAACCCCCTGAACCAACAATAGACGACTCTCGTTAAATCTCACTGTCTCTTCACACTGGTCAATCATCAGACACGACGGACGTTGATGAGCAGTGTTTTGGATCCAAATCACAGACTGATGAGACACAATCCACACTGCTTTTATTTCTGAGTTTCATATATGACCAAGATCAATCAAACACGATTATTAAGAAATATGACACTTGTCCATTGATCAATCATCAATCACACTGAACTCTGCTGTACACTGTAAAGAGAGTCCCCTCCATTATCTAGCACCGTGACATTTAGAGATTCACTGATAGGTTTTAGGCTTTCAACCACACACACACACACCTGCATGCTGGGCCCCTCTAGCTTTTGTGACTGCATCTGTAAATAAGTAATATCACAATATCCACTTTTCAGACTCCTCTACTTCTACCTTTCTCTTTTCTATGTTAGATTCAAAATGTATGTAATTGCTTATAAACAATAATTTGCATTATTACATTACACAAGTACGGTGATGTTCTCTGATAGGAACTCATATATTCAGATTTGCAGCTGTATGTGTATTTTCTGTCTATTGCCTTTATTTTTGTGTTTTAATCTTTTTATTTGGTCTAAATTAATTTCTATACCAGGGCAGACAAACAACTAAATTGTATTGCAATAAATGCAATAATTAATAATAAAAAAAAATTACAACTTTAAATATTAATTTTAGTTTTAACCTCCCATTTTAAAAAAACAACATGCGAAAGATATGAGAAAAAACTCAAGGTAAATGCTCCGAAGTGTCCTAATAAAAAAATCGAAGATTATATTATTATTAGATTATATAGTTATTATAGTTATTAATATTTAAAAAGAAAATTATATAAATTTCCTTGTTGTTATTAACAAATAAAAAAAATTTTTTAATAGAAATAAGGCTTATATAAATTATGTAAAATATAGATTTAATGAAAAACTTTAGAAATTGGCAATGTAACTTGGGCAACCACTAAATATAAAATAAAATAAAATAATATGAATAAATAATACTGATAAAATAACATAAAATACTAAACCTAAAGTACACTTTAAAATGAAAATTAAAAATATAATTGAAGTTAACAATAAAACTTATAATATAGATTAAAAAACTGCTAAATGTAAATAAGAAATAATCTGTTTTATATTTGTTTCCACTGAGGTTTTAGCATGTTGCTGTATTTGCACCCCCAATCTCTCTCTCTATATATATCTGGTCTTAAAATTTATGGGATATTTCTCGCATTATAGCCCTCCAGGTGAAAATCATATGTACTTATCAAATAACACAAACCTTGGCCAGACCTGCTGTTTGCCAAAGTTTAGAACACCCCCTAACTTGTATATGCGCAATCATAATAGTAGGCTCACCTTAGCTGAGCCACGAATTACAACGAAAGTAATGTTCACTTTCCTTGTGCCTTGTCATTAATAATTGAAAGCATGAAGGAGATAGAGAGCTCATCTGTCACAGTGTTCTTTTGGCTAATAATTTGCTTGCAACCACATATTAGCAAATCAATAAGTACTATTGGTGAGACTTTTTGTGTAGACGTTCGAGGCCCTGTTTTTTATCATAAAGTGGGATGCACATCCTTGCTCTGTTAATTAACCTGTTCCCGCCACCTCATATATAAGTTGATCAAACAGTCACTCATCTCTTGTCAAATGCCACTCGGACTGTTTCAACTAAGGACTCTCTGGACTATGCATAGGCCGGGATATTCACCAAAATAGCTGAAGCTATTCTCCCTCGGGACGCGTGTGGCTTGTCTTCTGGTTTCAACCCTTTCATATGTGCACCCCTGCAGGTAACCACGGTACTGATTTTTTGAAGTGCGGGGCGGCGATTGTCGTGTAGTCTAGAACGGAGGATGACGGGACAGCAAGGGCTCTCCGTTGAGCATCACTCCCCATTTACCCCCCCCCCCCCCCCCCTCCCCAGCCCACATAGTAAGCGTCTCACTCGAATCTCAGTTTCCACTCATGCGGTTGCCCACTAAAAAATCTCTATTGCAACGTCCACTCCCGTTTTCTTTCCCATTTCCCAAATAACCATCCAATCATAAGCTGCCTCGTTTAGAGGTCCAATTAAACAAATGTTTTTTCTGTGATTCTCGATTTGTTTATTGCTCTCCTTCACAGACTCATGCCTACTCTCTGACTTCGAATACAACTCCCCAAGCAAACCAGACATTACTTGCCATCAGTCTGTGCCTGAGATGATTGTCACACTGTCAGTTTTACCTCCGTTAATGTAAATCAATCCAATCTGATCAATGATTGCGAATGTACTTTTAAATGTACCTGGCAACCGAACAAAATATCTATTTAAATGTGTATCACAAGTAAGTCAGCCAAATTTCTCTGCATATGAAGAGAAGCATTTGCTATCAACATTTCTCTAGTCATTTCAGAGAAAGTGACCCAAGTTATTTGGCTGAAGTTGAGACATTTATCTTTAAATGCAATCATAAATCTAAATAAATTGTATCAGCTAGAGTACTTGGACTTGGGATTTGGACTGCAATTATGGATGAACTTGAACTTGGACTCAGATGGACAGGCTTGGACTCAAACCTAACATGGACGTGGACATTTTGGACTCAGAGTAAAGGCGAATCCACGTCATGAGTAACATGCAAGTAACAACATAAAATTAAAATAAAAAGACCTTAATAAATGTCTCCAAGTCATATTTGTCTCGATAAGGTGGACACGGACCCAACACTAGTATCAGCTGTATGCAAAGTGACTTCTATATGGTTTTCAACCATTGAAAATTGGTAACATTTTGCAGATGGAACTACATTGAGATCCCAATATATCTCGGATGTAACTATTTAGAGCCTTAAAAAAATTAGGATACCAATAGAAAAGTTTGTTAAGAGCAAGAATCTAAAAAGATAATGAGATATTTTTAATTCTTCTTGAGTTATATGCATGCATGCATGCAAAAAAACAACAACAAAAAAAGACAGAAAACATTTTTCCGAATCTTTGAATTGTCACCATTGGCATAAAATGCAACAATGATTACTAAAGTCAACAGATTTTACTAATATGCCCAACAATCTCTGTGTAAAAATAAAATAATTATGCTGCCATCTTTCTGAAGTCATTTTTAACGCCCTGTATTTTGGCTCTGAATCTCAGGTGAAAATTGAGATTTTCCACAAAATAATTACGTCCATGGCATTTAATATTTTGCCTTTCACTATTTATGTTGTTCTTTCATTAGAAAAAAATATTAAAGTCAATGATTTTAGGCAGGAATTTTCTCAAATTTGGTTGATTTGACTCAAAATAACCCTTTTGTAAGTCAGGTTTGGTTAAAAGCATATGCTACATTATTATGTAACTATCGTCAGATATTATAGATATTTTTTTTTTTTTTGAGTGCAAAACATACACAGACGGTGAACCCAAAACCAAAACAGCAATATAACACAATGATAATAACACAATGAACATAAACTGATGACCCATCTGACAATAATAGTATAGTAGTCAAGTAGTAACTATCATGCATAATAATAATACTATAATCAAAGATGGTGATGATAAAAACCTTGTATGAACGGCAAACAAATAGCAATAAGAATAAAAAGTAGATAATAATAATATAATGTATAACAATCTACTAATATAATGTGATAATGACACATACCCAACACATACACACTATCTAGCCTCTGTGTCATTTTTTTTTTTGTTGTTTGTTTGTTTTTTTCAATGTCACGGTAGATTACATATGCATATGTTATGTATGTATCCTAGCTGATGTGGTGCATTAAATCAGGATCTTGCATTAAAACTGTTTGGTTGTACTGGGTGTCATATTTGATTTAGTTATATCTTATATATTTTAGGTATATATATTTAATGTTATGATTCTCATTAAACCATTACCGTCCTATATAAATATCATCCCATCACATCCTCTTATTACTGGCTCAATGTTTGCTATGATATTAATAATGATGATAATCATAATAATAATAATCATAAATAATAAAATAATGAAAACAATACTGAATACACTAGCCTCTATTATTAAAACCTTGTATAAATATGTATAATAATATGTGAATAAATAAATTATTAGGATGAGTGTGTCAGATTTGTAAAAGTTGATTGAGGTCTGATCTGGAGTGTTGTGGTTCCGAAGTATAGTTGTAAGGAGGTGAGAAATGTTCTAGGGAAATGTAATCTGTGAGCAAATTTTTCCAATGCGTTATGTGAATAGTGTTTCGGGATTTCCAGTTCAAGAAGATAGTTTTCTTGGCGATGGCTAAAGCTACGAGGAGTCCTTTTGTTTATTATTTCCTGATTGAGAGTTGATAGAGCACCCAGTAGACAGAGTAAGGGGGGTAATGGGATGTGGCAGCCCAGGAGGCGGGATAGGGATTCTGTGACGTCTTTCCAAAAGTGTTTAATGGGTGGGCAGTGCCATGTGGCATGGATATATGTGTCCGGACAATTTTTTTTGTGAGCAGAGCATATTTTTACAAATCTGAGTCCAGAAGTCGGTATCAGGAGCAATAGAAAGGTATTATTCCCATTTGATTGTTGGTAAAATTATGATTTTATTTGAATTTGTTATAATTTTGTATATTTTGGAAAGTAATTTTTTTGGGGAGGATATATTAACTAAATCTGCTACTGCAGAAGGAAGGTGAAGATTGATGGTTCTGGTGTTGATTTTAGATGAAACAACTGATTTGAGTTACAAATAGTTTAAGAATTGATGCTCTTGCGGGGGGGGGGAAAAACTTTAGTAGCCCTAAAGATGAATCTAAATTTATTTATAGAAATAAATATGTCTGCTTGAAAGAATGAAGAATAAGTTGCTATAAAGAATGCATAATTAACTTATATAACCACTGGTATTTCATTAAAAAGAGACCATGTTCTTGTTCTTTATGAGAAATGTTTTTATTTAATTTTAATGTAAAGGCATGTTGTTTGTCACCGCAGTTAAATCGGTGTCTATCTTGATAAACCTAATATACAAACTAGGGCTGCACGATTAATCAAATGCGATTGTCATGCACATTTTGTTAGTAATGCCGGTTTTGTAATCAGCAGGAAATCATCATCACGCGCTTTCAGATGGATGAGAAATTTACTACACATAGCCGTAGTTCACAGACAAGTTACGCAAAAAAATCGCAGACATTTTTATTGCACGATTATGAAATCGAAGAAATAGTTTGCGATAATGACAGCTGTTTGCATATCTTCTCCGTGAACTACGGCTCTGTGTAGTAAATGCTGCTCCATCTGAAAGCATGTGAAAATACCACATTTAATATTTTACTCCAAACTCACTTCATAACGTCAGTCGAGTGTTTGAAATAAATCCTTCTGTGAGATGATGTGGCTTCTTACACCGAATAAGGCACGCAACATATTTCGTTTTTGTGATAAAGGCATTGCGTTATAAATATACTTTATTTTAATAAAAATTATAGTAATAAGAACTCAGATAAACCGTATATTGCTGTAGTCGTGTTTTTATTAGTCACGTTGAATCAATAAAAGCTGTTAAATCTTCTGTTTATCCAGCTACTGCTATGGGCATTTTCTGGGTTTCTTCTGCGGGCGTATTTGGAGTTTCAGCGCGAGAGCGCCCTCTGGCCTTTGGATGGATATTTACTGCTGATCACAGAACTGTGCTTCACTGAAAGATACGCATGACAATCGCAGCTTCTGTCGAATCGCGATCTCGATTCCATTTCTAAACTAAACCCATTAGAATTTAGCTGACCAAATTTACTGTAGATTTAGTTGACTAAAACTAGACTAAAACTAAAAAAAAATTCAGATGACTAAAATATGACTAAGCTAAATGGCATTTTAGTCAAAAGTCTATGACTACAACTAAATCAAAATTTGCTGTCAAATGATCACTTTGTGGTGTAGAGAGAGAGAGCGAAGAGAGAGTATAGAATATATAATTTGTGTTAATGTTGTTTTAATGAAAAATATTGAAGGAATGGCTGAAGACACACCCCTTCTGTAAGCTCTTAATTAATCTAATGAGCCTTTCTTCATTCATATCTTAATATATTGGATAAATGATTAAACTCAAAATTAGCAAAGATGTAAATCATATTGATTATTTTACTTTTATCACTATTTAATGAATGTAGGGATGATTTATACATAATTTCACTACTTTAGTTTGAGTGGAAGTCATTTTTGTTGTGACTTCAGATTCAGCAGATACTTATAATTGGCAGTTTATTAATTTATTATTTATTTATTCCAGTGCTGCTAATATCATTGGCATATGTTTAAGAAATTCCTTGTGCTTTTCCTAATTTGCATTTCACTTTGAATACAATTATCTGCTAAATGACTAAATGAGACGTAATGAAAATGCTTAATGAAAGATGATGTTTGATTGGGGAAAACTGTGCAACATTGCATTGAGGTGGAATAAGGGAGGCAGTTAAATAATGATCCTAAACCAACAGAAATTGCTTTGAGAAAAACGCCAAATGAACAAAATTGCAGAACAACATGAGAGTGAAGTATAATGTAGAACATTGGAGTTAGCCTGGCCGCTCCAGTTCGGTCCCATGAGGTCCGTTTCTCCTCTGCAAAACACAGCGGCCCGTCTTAATGTGCATGTCAGCCGCGGAGCGCTTTAATGCTTGTGTTTTCGGAGAGGCTTGTCAAAGCTAACCAGAGCTCTGGAGTCTTGTTAGAAACCCAATTCCTCTTCAATTTAGGGCCTCGGCTCACCGGGGCCCACCTAACCAGACTCTGTTAGACGCATTTGTTGGTGAAATTGAGCCGCACGGGCGATTGCAGCGGGGCATTTAGAGGCAGCAAGGGAATGAGTGAAGGTGTTTGAGATGCAAGTCAGGTCCATGAAAGACTCGTAGGAGTAAATCTCTGTTAATAAAGTTCTGAGAGAAAACCTCAGAAACCCAGGACCAGTGCTCCTGCTTGAGAGAGAGAGATGTCTCATTCACTTCATATGCATAGTTGTGCTTTGGCAAGATGAAAAGATCTGATATAGAGTATTTTAAGACGTCTCGTCTTCGTGCCATTCTTATTTTCACCTTCGGCCTGTTGCACAGCTACACGTCTTGCATAATGTCAGTAATTATATCAGTAAAACAAACACGTGGTTTTCGTCTGCCAAATATTTACCATCTTCAAATAACAGCATATGTGCATAAAAACAACTTGGAGAATTAAAAGTGTACAGTATATGACAGATATGAGTTTGTGGAATTGTTTCACTTCAACATAACATAAATTACCGATAATGCACATTTATCGATAATGTACAACTGAAAATGTAAAAAAGTCTGATTCACCTTTTTTTATTGAAATGTTGGTAACACTTTACAATGAGGTTCCATTTGTTAACATTAACTAACAATGAAAAATACTTCTACAAAGCATTTTTAAAGGGGTCATATGATGTGATTTCACGTTTTCCTTTCTCTTTGGAGTGTAACAAGCTGTTCGTGAATAGATAAGATCCCTAAAGTTGCAAAGACTAAAGTCTCAAATCCAAAGAGATATTCTTTATAAAAAGTTAAGACTCGTCCACACCCCCCTAAAACGCCTCGTTAAAACCCGCCTGCACATTTCTACGTCACTGTGTGGGAGGATTTGCATAACACCGCCCAAATATATACACAAAGAAAGAAGGCGTGACTTTTATTATCGCTGTAGTATTGTTGCCATTCTGGAGTGCTATGTGTTTCCTGTGAAAGCGAATACTTAGTTTGCTTTGCCAGCAGAGGACAACAAAAATCATGAGGTTAGTTTATTTTACAACACTTGTTCCAGAACAGTTCAACCCAAATATTCAATTGTGTGCAGCGCATTTTATGGAAGACTGTTTCATGATCCTGCAGAGTAGCCTACAATGCGTCTTTGCACAAAGGCTGTTTCTATAAATTGGGGCAATTCCCACTTTGCAAGGACAGTCTGGCGCTTCTGACTCACACCTGTAAGTACGTTTTCATAGTTGCACTTCAGATTTGCCACTGACGATTCAAACGCGAGTTTAGAGCAGTGTAGAGTAGCTCTTGTTGTTTGTCGTTTCTCCGATCACAATGCAGACATGGTTTTATGTTTACGCGGCGTGATGCAACATGTAAAAAGACAGTATTATTCATTATAATCAGTAATTATGTCCCCCACTTTATGCAACAAATGCCTCGTTTGTAATGTTTTTGTCTCGTCGCTCCGGCAGGGACACAGCATCACAGTATGGGCAAGGGGCATTACATTTCCGTCGAGTGCTTGCGGTATTCGGCCAATCACAACGCACTGGATTCTGCCAAGCAGAGCGCACCTCGCTTTTCAGAATGTGACTTGGGTAAAAAAAATCTATGTGTTTCAGAAAGGCGGGGCATAGAGGACCATCAATAGTGTACAGTATGTGGAAAATATTGTTTTTTGAACCTTAAACCGAATAAACACATTTCATAACACAAAATAATGTTCTTTTTAGCAAAATCATATGACCCATTTAATCATAGTTATGCTAATTTCCTCCTTACTATTACATTATTAAATCAATTGTATCCGTTCATTTGTTTTATACACTGACATGAACTAACAACGAAACACTGTATTTTTTTTAACATTAAATAAAAAGATTTATACATACTGTGCCATAACTACCTTTAACTAATGTGATCTGAGTTGTACAGTAGTTAAACATAATAATACAAATATGTACAGTCATGGCCAAAAGTTTGGCAGTGACATAAATGTTGTGTTTTGCAAAGTTTGCTGCTTCAGTATTTGTAGATTATTTTTCCACATGTTTCTATGGTATACTGAAAAACAATGATAAGCATATCATAAGTTTTAAAGGCTTTTATTGGCAAAAAAATATAATGAGTCAATATTTACAGTGTTGACTCTTGTTCTTCATAACCTCTGCAGTTCGCTCTGGCATGCTGGATATTAGCTTCTGAGCCAAATCCTGACTGATGGCGACCCATTCTTGCCTTATTAGTTCTCAGAGTTGATCACAATTTGTGGGCTTCTGCTTGTACACTCACCTTTTTGAGGACTGACCACAGGTTTTCTATGGGATTGAGATCTGGGAAGTTGCCTGGCCACGGATCCAAAATTTCAATGTAATGATCTTCGAGCCACTTCTTTATCACTCTTGCTTTGTGACATGGTGCTCCATCATGCTGGAAAATGCACAGATTATCACCAGATTGCTCATGGATCGTTGGAAGAGGTCTCTCTTGCAGGACGTTTTGATACCATTCTTTATTTATGGCAGTGTTTTTGGGCATAATTATGAGAGGGCCCACTCCCTTGGTTGAAAAGCAACCCCACACATGGATGGTCTCAAGATGCTTCACTGTTGGCACAACACAGGTCTCATGGTAGCATTCACCTTTTCTTCTCCAAACAATCGATTTTGCAGATGTCCCAAACTGTCGGAAGGGAGCTCACAGAGAAAAATAACTTGTTTTTTTTTTTTTTTTTTTAACCAGTCTTCTGCTGTCCAATCCTTGTACTTCCTGCAGAATTTCAGTCTGTCCTTGGTGTTTTTCTTGGAGAGAAGTGGCTTCATTGCTGCCCTTCTTGACACCAGGCCTCACTGTGTGTGCAGATGCTCTCACACCAACCTGCTGCCATTCCTGAGCAAGCTCTGCACTGCTGGTGACACGATTCCAGCTGACTCCTCAGGAGGAGACGGTTCTGGTGCTTGCTGGACACTCTGGGACGTCCTAAAGACTTCTTCACCACAGTCGAACCTCTCTCCTTGAAGTTCTTGATGATCTGGTAAATGGTTCTTCAGGTGCAATATTCTTTGTAGCAATTTCCTTGCATGTGAGGGCATTTTGATGCAAAGCGCTGATGGCTGCACGTGTTTCTTTGGAGGTAACCATTGCTAACAAGAACACAATGATTGGAAGCGCTTCTTCCCTCCTTTTATAGCAATCAGTCTGCTCTTACAATCTAATTAGTATGATAGTGATTTCACCTGACTAGTACACATTCACACCTTCACATGTGCTGCTGATATGATTAGTCAATTAATGTTAGCTGGTCGTTTTGTGTCAGGATCAAAAAACAGTGATTTTTTTTTTTTTTTTTTTTTGTGAAAAGTTAATTTTTTTGGCCAATTAAGCTTTTAGCAATTATTTAAAATGCCTCTGATCACTCTACACAATAATATTAAACACATTTAAAATATATATTTTGCCCTTTTCAACTCAAGAAAATACATTCACATGTGTCCCAGACTTTATTTTATACCTGAACATATATTAATAAAAATCAGCTAGGAACACAGTTACAGTTTACAGTGTTAAAAAAAATCAAAATTATAATGTCAAAAATAACACTATTAAATCAATATCAAAACATATAGCCTACAGTAAATGTAAATGTTCCAGAGCGTAAGATTAGAAATGTATTGTCTTGTCCATGAAATACATTTTGAAATATACATTTTTATATGAAGGTTGAAATTAAATATATCTTTAATTTCAAAAAATATATTTCATATAGCTTCACTGTTTACAACATAGCATATATTTAAAATATTTTTTGTCAGATTAAAAAAAATATTTATTAATCAATTTAGTTTGTATTTTATTTTACTTTACTTTACTTTACCTTTTTATTTATTATAATTTTTTCTTGCCGTATGGGATATTATTGGTATTGTTATACTTTTGTTGTTGTATATTGATTTGATATTTCAAAAATTCACTATTGGTAAAACATTTTAGTTCCATTGATTTTG
>JADLZN010010890.1:0-58117 GCA_018155175.1 Sinocyclocheilus anophthalmus
TCAGATTGGTTTTTAATTCTTCCTCTGAAATTTCGTAAGACACATTATAGATAACTCCTTTTGCACCATTAGATCCAGGGATGAAACCCTCTACACTCTTACCGCTCAAATGCTTCACTTTACAGGCTTTAGCTTGCTGTTCAGCTGTTTTACACATTATCATTAACATACCATTCGCTAGAGTCTTAGCTTGCCTGACATCTTCAAACTCACGTTTTATAGCACTTGAGATCTTCAGTGGACCAATAGTTCCAAAACCCCCACTATCATCCCTCACTTTAAAGAGCACTTTAAACTCTTCCTCATTTTGCTGGTAATCCACTTTTCTACTCTTAACGTTTCTATCCATATCACTGTCAATTTCTTGATTTATTTTTTACGATTTCTCTTCCCCTTACTACTCTTTATCTGTTCCCATTCCCCTCGTCCTTCCCACTCCCCCCACTCCCACTCCCACCTGACATGGGCTGGCGTCTGAGTTGACAAACAATCCGATTTAGCTTATCTTCTCTGCCCACCTCAGTAGAAACTTCCTTTTCCACACCAACTCCAGATAATAATCCTAGCGCAGTCACCTCAAGAATACACATTCTTCAGCAAGCGGTTAGAAAAATCCTCCTCATGCTAAGGAATTCGGGCGGAAGGAAGTGTATAGTAGTAGGTTTCATCCGCGGGGTATTCTAGCTACTGTTGTTCGAATATTAGAATTAGGACATTATACTCGCATCCCGCATACTGTTGTTCAGACTATAGAGTATAGAAGTTATGCAGATTTCGGACCGCAACCAGCTACAGATCTTTGAGTTCAGCGCATGAAAAATGGGGTAAAAAAAAAAAGTGTTGCGTTTATAATTTTTGGGGTCAGTGTATCAAATACCACCTCTGATGAAATCCAAGGAAAACATTAAGGGAGGTTGAACAAATAGTTAACGTAAAGAGACTATATAAGATTAAAGATGGACAACGACAGGAAAGTTTGAGTGTTTTGTTAACTTTTGACGAAAAATGTCGGAAAAAGTACAAATGGGATATATAAGCTATCCAGTGAGAGTATATGTTCCAATTCCTTTGAGGTGGTTTAAATGCCAAAGAATGGGACATGTGGCGGCAGTATGTAAAGGGAAATTAAGGTGTGTCAAATGTGGGGAGAACATGATTATGACAAATGTTCAGAGACAAATGGTATAAAATGCTGTAACTGTGGGGGTCCACATAGCGCAGCATATGGAGGATGTAAGGTACAAGTTAAAGCAAGAGAAATCCAGAAATACAAGGCTGTGCATAATGTTACCTATGCTGAAGCAGTGAAGGTATGTAGCAAGGACAGGAGGGAAGAGACTAGTGGAAAAATCTAACAAGATTCAAAGAACATACAAAAAGAAGGGCGGACAAGAACATACAAAAAGAAGGAACAAAAGAGTCACAATGTAAACATCAGTGTGTCCTAAAAGAGAATTCTTTAATAATGACAAAAGAGAACTTTTTAGCCTTTATTGTCAAGGTGATTAATGTAACAGCTATGTTGCCAAGTAGATCATCCAAGATCAAGACAATCCTAGAAGCTGCATCAGAGTTTCTAGGTATCTATGGAATTTCAGCAAACATGATACATGATATCCTCACTCGAGCAGCTTCAGTAGAAACTTCCCAGGTATCTGAATAGATATATGGGGATAGGCTCTATGCAATGGAATGCAAGGAGCCTTGTAGCAAATGGACAAAAGTTTAAAAAGTTTGTTTTAGATTTAGAATATAAACCAAATGTTATTTGTGTTCAAGAATCATGGCTCAAGCCAAATATTCAATTTGTATTACCAGGATATATTTCTGTCCGGAAAGATAGAGAGGGGTCACCAGGGGGTGGAGTAGTAACTTTTTTTAAAGAAGGAACAGTATATAGGGAAATAAAAGAGGTAATGGATATAGAATGTGTGGTGGTGGAATTGTTTTATAAAGAAGAATCAATTGTTATATATAATTTTTATAATCCATGTAAAAAGATTTCTCTAAATTTGCTTGAAAGAATAAAAAAAAGGAATAAGGAATTATGGTGTGGTGATTTTAACGCACACAATTGGTTATGGGGGAGTGAAAACATTGATCACAATGGGGAAATACTAGAACAATTTATGGATAATAGGTCATTAGTATGCTTAAACACAGGAGAAGGTACAAGGTTTAACTTAGTAGGGAATATGTTATCATGTATAGATCTAACTTTAATTTCAAATGGAATGGATGAAAAGTGTGAATGGAAAATATATAGTGAGTAATATTGGAAGCGATCATTTAACAATTTTTTGTAAATTAAATGTAAATAGTAATAGGGAGTGCTTATTGCAATGGAAATGGAGGTATGAGAAAGCAGATTGGAATTAATTTAACAAACATTGTGAAGTATATAAAGGTGGAAGAAACGGTAGAAACGTTTTGAATTGTAAATCTTTTTCAGATTTAATAATGGAAGCTGATACTTTATATATTCCTCAAAGAGCTGAATATTTTAAGAAATATGTCTGGAAAAGGGAAAAAGTCCAATCAAATTCCAGTATTAAATGATGGTGAAACAGTGACAGTAACAGACATAAAGCAAACATGTTAGGTAAGCTTTTAGAAGGTGCTCACAGAATAGAGTTGGGAGAAGAGTATGAGGTAAGAAGAAGAGATATATTAAATAACAACCCAGATATAATGACGAAGAGAGGGAAAAAAAAAATGAAATGGACAGAATGAATGAAAATGGTATCTTGTAATGGTAAATGAATGGTAATATTATAGTTTGTAATGATGTAGAAGAGTTGACAATTACAAACTCAAATTATATAAAAACATTACCAGAAATTGTTAGCCAACAATACTGCTACTGGATCATTGTGATTTTTTACTTATTAGATTTAGAAGTGTGGTAAGGTATATAAGCTAAAGGCATTTGCCAGGTCCTGTTTTGTTTTATTAGTATGACTTAGATATATATAAATTCTGGGCAGACAGGGAATACTTCCAAACCAATATGGAAGGAGCGCTCAGCTTATTATTATTAGCTATACCAAATTGGTGTTTTCTTTGTTTTTTTTTTTTTTTTTTTTTTTTTTAAACCCGGCAAAAAACTTCCCAAAAATCCAGGAAGTTATCGGTTCTCACATTGCAATTAACGTTACCACAACGTAGCTAAATTAAGGGGAAGAAAGAGAAAGTTATTGTCCCAAAGATTATCCTTATTGAACTGAACAATTAAAGGGACACCACACAAAATTATGTAAATATCAGTGGTGGATCTTAGAAGAGTAAAACACGCCCCAATCAACAGTAGATGCATTAATTACGATAGAAAGGAAATAGACAAGCTCTTAAAATGAAAGAGAATGGGATAGGCGGACTAGATGGCGTTAATATGTATATGGCCCTTGACGCCTCTCTTTTGGTACAGATTTATTTGAAGAACCTTTGTTGAGTTCAAGTTGGAGTAGCGTCAATACCTTCGACTTCTGACGCTGCAAAATGGATCCCACAAGGCGCGTTGTTGTCAGGCAAGTATTTTAATATTATGAGTAATGATATTTTTTGACAAATAGGATATGGTGTTGGGTGTGTCATCTATATGCTGATGAGGGCGATATTTGGAAGCGAGGTCGAAATGGATCTCACGTGACCTGCAGTATGCAAACAGCTATTAAAAAAGGTGGGAAAAAAATTTACTTATAGAATGGAGTTTTCTAAAATGGTCAACCAAAAGTAAATCATGTTTTTATGTCTTTAGTGGAAAAGGAAAGTCCCAAACTGTCAAGGGTTTTTTGCTATGTGCGGCGTACAAAAACAAAAGGATTTAATATTCTCTTCAGAGGGAATCACACGTAGCACAAGGAGGGGACATAAACAATTCCAGACAAAGAAACTCAGAACGGGACTCACTATAAATACACAGACACCAATGGGACACACCTGGGAGCAAATTAACTAATTAAACAAACACAGCTGGAACCAAATTCATACAAAGAGGACAGGAACAGGAAGGACCAAATAAGGGAAAGGAACAACAGGACTTACACGGGGAACGATCGCCACCCTCCCGGACGGACGATCCGCGCCTTAACAGTCCAGCGGGGCAGATCAGGGAGCCATAGAGGTGTCAGGGGACTCGGGAGGCCATGGTGGAGCAGGGGACTCAGGAGGCCATGGCGGATCCTTAGCTGGCTCGGCCACGGGTATATGCCCCCCCCGATATTTTCTTGGGGAAATCTAGGAATCCATGAGGGCGCTCTGGAGGAGCTGACACTGGAGCGAGCTCTGGGGATCAGGAGCCGACACTGGAGTGAGCTCTGGGGTTGGAGCCGACACTGGAGCGAACTCTGGAAGGCACTTACGAGGAGCAGGCACTGGGGCTGAAACCGACACTGGGACCTCATGAACGCATGGCAGGCTTGCCACGTTCAATGTTCGTTGGGCTGCCATATTAACGGCGGGAACTAGGGACGAGGTGGTTCTGGCTAGGGCAGGACACTCTCAGCACCCCGGAGTTGATTTCTTCCCTCCAGCTCAGGGAGCGAGCTCTGGATCAGGAGCCCTTCCTGGGCTGAATTGGAGATCAGGAGCCCTTCCTGGGCTTGACTGGGGATCAGGGGCCCTCCGTGGGCTTGACTGGGGATCAGGGGCCCTCCGTGGGCTTGACTGGGGATCAGGGGCCCTCCGTGGGCTTAACTTGGGAACATGAGCCCTCCGTGGGCTTAACTCGGGAAAAGGAGCCCTCTGTGGGCTTAACTCGGGATCAGGAGCCATCCGTGGGCTATACTCTGGAACAGGAGACCTTCCTGGGTTGAACTGGGGATCAGGTTAGCGCTTACGTGGTGCTGGCACTGGAGGGTGCTCTAGAGGAGCAGGCACAGCAAAGTGCTTTCAAGGAGCTGGGACTGGAGTGAGTTTTGAGGCTGGAGCCGACACTGGAGTGAGCTCACGGGCTGGAGCCCACACTGGAGTGCGAATCTGGAAGTGCTTACGAGGAGAAGGACTGGGGCTGGAACTGACACTGGGGCATCATGGAACGCCATGGAGGTTGCATCTTACTGGTATATTTGGGCTTTGCATATAACGGCCGGGTGAACTAGAGTAGGCCAGGATGGCGGGCTGGTTCTGGCTCGGGGCAGGACGCTCTCCAGACACTGGAGGATCCCTTCCCTCCAGCTTAATCCCTTGGTGTCTGGGAGGTCTACGGGGCGATGGTAGTTGGCCCCGTGCCAGAACAGCGAGTTTATGGTGGCATCATCGAGGGCCGTAGCGAGCCTGCAGAACTCCCAGTAATTACTCGACAAAGGGGAGATCTAGGCGCGCTAAGGCAGAGAACCGAGCGGCAATTTCCATAGCCACGGGGAAAACAAGAAAACAAAGAGTCGCCGCTCACTTTTTTGTGTGGTCTGGAATTTTGTCACGGGTTGCTACTGTGAGGAGCAAGGAACGAGGAGACCAGGAGTACAAAACAAAAGGGGTTTAATATTCTCTTCAGGGAATCACATGTAGCACAAGGAGGGGACAAAAACAATTCCGGACAAAGAAACTCAGCATGGGACTCACTATAAATACATAGACACCAATAGGACACACCTGGGAGCAAATCAACTAATTAAACAAACACAGCTGGAACCAAATTCATACAAAAAGGACTGGAAGGACCAAATAAGGAAAACAGGAACCAAATGGGAACATACACGTGGCACCAACAGACACCGAGTTGGTATTATAAAGTAACCCTTTAGAAAGAGTTCATGTTTTTAAGTATCTGGGAATTTGGTTAGATGAAAGTTATACTTGGAAGAAACATATTGAAGAAACAGATATGGATAAAATGCAGGAAAATTTTAAATGTGATGAGATCAGTTGCTGGAAAAGAGTGGGGAGCAGATAGAGAAACTATGTTAACAATATATCAAGCCCTGATTAGATCTATACTTGACTATGGATGTATGGTGTATGATGCAGCATCAGCAACATTGTTAAGGAGATTAGTAAGAATACAATACAGAGCACTCAGGATATGTCTAGGAGCAACTAAAACAACTCCAGTCAATGCACTATTAGTAGAGGCAAATTAAATGCCATTAAGTTTATGTAGAGTAAAATTGTCCCTATAGTATATTGGACATCAATGAAGAGTCATGCTGGAGAACATATTTCTAAAGATGTATTGAATAATTTGTGGGAATATACAAAGGAAAAAGGGAAGGGTTTTGGATGGAATATTAATCAACTAGCAGAAAGATATCAGATTGCAAATATAGAATGTAGTATGTCTCCAGTATGGGGCGAGGTACCAGCTTGGTTAATTCCTGAAGTTAAAATTGATTTGGAAATACTAGACAAGAAAAGGGACTGGGAGGAAATGGGTCATATCAAATATATGGTGAATAGACATTTACAGCAAAGATTTTATGCGAGTACGCATATTTATACAGATGGATCAAAAGTTCCAAATATAGGTCTTATAGGAATAGGACTTTTTATCCCGGACTTGAATGTATCAATAACTAAAAGAGTATCATCTAAGCTATCAATATATGCTATTGAAATGGTCGCTATCATAATAGGATTGATGTGGATTGAAGAGGTAAGACCAGACAGAGTAGTGATATGCTCTGATTCTGCTTCTGTGTTAACATCGTTGTCCACCCATCATTCATGTAGAGAAGACTTAAGTGAAATATTGACATTATGGCGTGTACAAAGAAAAGGTGTATTAGTCGATTTCTGCTGGGTACCAGCACATGTGGGCATATTGGGAAACGAAACAGCTGATAAATTGGCAAATTATGCTTTAAAAAAGGAAGAAGTAGATGTTAATGTTGATTTAAATAAAGGTGAAGTTGAAACTATAATTATGGAAAATATTTTAAAGTATTGGCAAGAAATATGGAATTCGGATAATAAGGGGAGGCATTTATTTAATATAAAAAATGTTAATAATAAACTAAACATTAGTTGTAGAAACAGGAGGGAACAAGTCATTATAACAAGGATGAGACTTGGACACACAGGACTGAATGCATCACTATTTATTACTGGAGTACCTGATAATGGTTTATGTGAGTATTGTGGGGAAAAAGAAACAGTAGAGCATGTAATATATGATTGTAAAAAATATGACGAAGAAAGAAAGGAATTAATAACATACTTATATAAAAAGGGAAAGGTAAATAAGAATTTGGGGTACTTGTTAGGATATGAGTTTAATAAAGATATAGTAGGATATAGGCTGCTAATAAAATACATTTATAGTACAGGCTTGAGCGAGAGGATTTAAAATCAATCTGGGATGCTGTAGCCTGATCTGGATTTTAGGGAACCAGGGAAGTGTTCTGGAGGAGCTGGAGACGCAGCGCCAGATGGGTTCCTGGAACCTGGGAATCTGGTAAAGGGAAGTGTAGAAACCATTGTTTAGTTGCAGCAGATGCCAATCAAACAAAGAGCCAGACACGAGGGCATTGCAGTACGTTTGTCTTTTACTCTCCCCCTTCTACTCCAGTCTCTCACATTTACATAAATTTGCATACCGCCATCTAGTGGCTATACATATTAAATTCCTATCACAACATCCCCCTCTTTTTCTTGTAAACAATTTCTCTACCACTATTCATAAAGCATCAAACCATCAAACATACATATGATACAGATCTCTTTTTTTCACAATTATTTTCCTTCACATTTTTTTTCACACATTTTTTCCCCCACACTTCACCTTTCCTTTTTTAAAAGTCAAATTTTCTCAATTTTCCCAGTCCAAGATTCAAGTCCATTTTTCTCTTTCTTTCAACTTCGTCCTCACAAATTCAACTTAATAGGAGGACGAGAAACTCTTCCACAACGAGTAACAGTCTCTCCTTCTCGATGTTGAACCAATACATGTTTCTCTTGAGGCATTTCAGTTTTAGAACTTGATTCAGGCAATGCAATTAAGTGAGATCTGTTACGACGATAACATTCCTGGTCAGTCTTCACAACATAAGATCTTGGTGTTTGTGATGGACCTTGAACTATGCCAGTTGTTTGAGATGTTCTTATCCAGACCTTCTGTCCTGAATTCAACACGTACAAATTTTGCCCTGTGTCTTGTCAAACCTACACGTTTGTTGCCTTTTCAAGTGTGCATCTTTTTTTCTGAAGTCATGGAGCAAATGTTTCAGGTACAGTTGGAAGAGTAGTTCTAATCTGTATATCCATTAAAAGTTGAGCTGGGCTTAAACCTTGAGCCAAAGGAGTAGCTCAGTATGCCAGTAAGGCTTTCTGGAGATCTTTATTTTTACTCAATAGTTGCTTAACTGTAAACAGCACGCTCAGCTTCACCATTACTCTGTGGATATTTGGGACTACTTGTCAGATGTTGAAATCCATAATCCTGAGCAAAGTTTGCAAATTCGGATTTGAATGCAAATTGAGGCGCATTGTCAGTTTTTTTTAAATGTATTTCTGTTAGGACCACTATCGTCAAAATGATAGATATTTAGCATAAAGTTTGGTTTGGCGGTATGGTTCTGTTCTGGGCAAAAACCTCCCTGCCCATCCATGCAGCCTGTCATGAATGAGCAGGGAGAACAGCAATAATAACCACCCCAGGGTTAACAGAACAGAACAAGTCAGATATCATTAATGTACTCAATGATATTTAAGTGTAACACTTTATTCAAGATAAAGGAGTCTGATTAGCAAGGAATATCAGAAAGCTAAGTCCTGACTGTGGCGAAAGGTGGAGCTGGGGATGGAGGATGGTAATTTGCTCTGGAGCAAGCTGAAAAACTGCTGAATAATACTGAATAGAGCTTAAATAGGAATGCTCCCCTGCGATTCACCCCCCGGTTGTCGGTATTCCTTAGGTAGATGTGATCAGCTGAGAGTCAGCTGATGCGAGATTGACTAATGTGACCTGCCAGAACTAATGCTATGCTTGATTTCTGTCAGGACCACTATTGTCAAAATGATAGATACTTGGCATAAAGTTTGGTTTGGAGGTATGGTTCTGTTCTGGGCAAAAATCCTCCCTGCCCATCCATGCAGCCTGTCATGAATGAGCAGGGAGAGCAGCAATAATAACCCCCCCCAACACAAACGATAGGCCCGGACCCCCCAACACAAACAATAGGCCCGGACCCCCCAACACAAACGATAGGCCAGAACTGCCCAAACCACAACCTATGGCATTCTGAAAGAAGCATATCCTTCTGGAATAACAGAGACTGGGGCAGCAGCAACTTACAGGAGAAGGCAGCGAAGGGGTGCTCTTCTTTATAAGCAGCTAAGAAGAGCAGCAAGCCCCTTACCAGAGGAGAGCAGCAGCGAAGGGGTGCTCTTCTTTATAAGCAGCTAAGAAAAGCAGCAAGCCCCTTTAATGCAATACCTTGAAATAGATGCAGAAAACCCACTAGAATTGGCAGCCTAGTTTGCAGCAAATATAGCGTACTGCAGCCATAGAAGCGAGCAACTGAACTGGTTCAGAGATCGCAGATTCTACCTGGCCTAAAGCTTCAGCATCCATTTAAAAAGTCTATAACAGCATATAACTCAAATCAACTCATCAGTTTCTAGATTGGCCGTCTGCCATTGACATTTGTGCTCGTTGTGTTATGTGTCCTCAATCTGATAACCCGCGTGAGTATAGACAAAATTCCTTACCAATACACTAGATAGCTTTGCAACAAGCATATTGCTTGCTTAATCACAGCATGCTGCAGTAGTCAGGAACTTAAGGAAATAACATCCCCAATACTAGATGAGCCATAAGCAGCAAGCATAATTTCAAGAACAATCGGATGGCCTAAACAACAGCTTAAACATTAGCTTCTTGCTGTTGCAAGTTTAACTAAGTACCAGCACTTGCAGTAACAACCAATAGCTTAAAGCAACAAGCAAGTCTAGCGACAAACATGATACTGAACACTAGATAAGCCCTAACAAGCAAGCAAAATCCCAATACCCTAATAGCTTTAAAGCAAATACCTTCTGAAATAGCATAGACTGAGGAAGCATGCACTTTATGAAGAGAAGCAGAGAAGCAGCTCTTCTTTAATATGCAGCTGAGAAGAGCAACATGCCCCTTTAATGCAGTACAGCATATAATCAATACCCGAAGTTTAGGCAACAGAATGTTGCCCTATCCAGATAATTGTTAGCATTAATAACACCTTTAGTAGCAAAATCTACATACAAGTTAAGTATCAAGCACATTACCAATACACTGTATAGCTTTAAACAACAGCATATCACAGACTTAAACACAGCTTGATGGAAATAATCATACACATAGGATGTGTTTAATGAAACAGCATCCTCAATACTAGATGAGCCTTAAGCACCAAACCTGCTTCATATCAGACAGTCTTAAACATATTTAAAACAAGTCTCAGCTGTGGTAAGTTTAAATGGGTAACGTTAATGTTACCAGTGTGTCAAAGTACAACCAATAAGCCTAAAGCAACGGCGTGCCTAGCAAACCAACATGTTACTAAACAACGAGCAATATTTGACAATAGCATATTTGCCAACATAGCGTTAAGCAATGAGAATGAAATAAGAAACTTAGCAGGAAATGATGCTTAATAATATATTTATGGGGGAAGCATCACCCCAAGCTCAGCAAGTGAGGAAACAGAGGAAAACGACTGTAGTTACGTGTTTTTTTTTTTTAAAGCGCTGCTTGTACTTGCTTAGAATAATTGGACTATTGTGTCCATTTGAGCGCTCAGTTATAACCTTCCAATTATTTTTCCTAGCACATATTCAAGCGGATCAGAAATTACGAATCTCTAATAAGTATTGAGTGGCAGTCCAGCAGGGGAAGCATACACACTGCGGAAATACTTCGAATGACTGTCATTAATATTACATTCTTATATGTATAGAAGCCATTAGGAGCGATAAACGCATGCTTCTTGACGCATCTGAAATCAACCGCATCACACAGCTAATGAAAACATCAACCCTAGAAATAAACAACCATAACATTGAGATTATGCTGCTGAATACAGCGAACCCCAGTTGAAACGCATACACGAGAACGCTTGTTTCATTTAAACTTGTTCTCATGGCCTTAACTATCGGCGTGTCCTCAGAGCGATTACATACTCTAGACCAGTGTTTCCCAACCTGTCGAGAGCAAGGGTGCCGTGTAAAAAATCTTTTTTTTTTTAAAAACTTGAGGAGGCATGAGATCTGTTCAAGAGTGCATTTACTCAACAGAATGCATCAACCAGCAGTACACTCAATCCCCTCACAGGTGGAGTCAATTTACACACACACCAAGTTCTTTGCTGCTTTTTAAGCAAATACCAATACAGCTTTAGCCTGCCCTCTACAGGTCATCACTACAACTGACACTTCATTGTCACTCTACAACATCCCTTTTCCCACAAGCTTACATAATAATCACAATTACAGTTTACAATTTACAATTCACTTTTTTTTTCTTCTTTTTTTTTTTTCAGTCTTCAATTCACATTCAATATTACTTCAGTTCATAATCTTTCAAATGGGTAGGCAACTTCCTGGTTCTTTGTGACCGTCTCATAATTACAACAGGACTAGCAGATTTATTCATTTCAGTGATTATCTCCGAATGTTGAGAGGAATCCCCAGATGCTTCAGAGGGATTAGTTTTACTAGAAATGTCCTCAGTCCCTGTTCCCTCAGTCTCTTTAGCAACTACAGGTGTTGAGCTTCCAGGAATGTCGAAATCAAGGAATTTACAGTCCATTCCCTCTTCTGAAGGGTTTACAAGCAATTTCTGTAAGGCATGAATTTGATCCACATGCCGTCAAACCACTCGCCCATCGCCCACCATTACTTTATAAGAAAGTGGTCCAGTCACAGTCACTATATGGCCCGGAATCCATTTTCGGTCCATAAGTAAAGTTCCAAGTAAGTACTGGATCTCCAACACAAAAACTCCGTTCACGGGCCTTTTTATCATGATAGATTTTCTGCTTTTGTTATTGTTCATGAATTTTCCTTGTCAAATCAGGATGTATAAAGTCCATTGAACAGCGTAATTTCCTTCTATACAACATTTCCGCTGGAGAGAGCCCTGTGGTGGTCTGAGGAGTGATCCTATAACTGAATAAAACGAGACAATCTAGTTGCTATTGTTCCATCAACACATTTTTTTAGCATGTTTTTAACAATTTGGACAGCCCGTTCCACTAAACCATTACTGGAAGCATGGTAAGGTGCAGAAGTAACATGCCATACTTTTTATGAAGGAACTCTTTGAATTCGGCACTAATGAAGCAAGTACCATTATCTGATACAATCAGTTCAGGTAATCCATGATTACTGAAGCTCTTCTGCAAACATTCAATAGTGGAGGCAGATGTGGCTGAATTCACTGGATACACGTCCATCCATTTTGAATGTGCATCAATCAAAACAAAGAAAATTTTTCCCATGAATGGTTCTGCATAATCCACATGCAAATGTTGCCATGGTTTGTCCGGCCAATTCCAAGGATGCAGTGGGGCAACAGCTGTAACATTCCTATGCTCTTGGCACGTACAACAGGTTTTAACCAGCCTTTCCACATCCTGATCTAACTTGGGCCACCACACAACTTCTGGCCAAAGCTTTCATCCTAGACACTCCTGGGTGACACTGATGCAATTGTTTAAGAACTTCTGGTCTACCCACACTGGGAATGATTACTCAGGCCCCCCAAAGCACACAACCATCCTGTACACTTAATTAATCTTTCCTTAATGTGAATGGGTCAAACTCTGTTCCTTTTAATTCATGCAAACATCCACGTTGCACTGTTTCTCTTACCCGAGATAATACTGGATCTTTTCTTGTCCACTCCCTCACCTGTTCTGCTGTAATCAGGGTGATATCAGCATTCTCCAGAACTCTTTCCTCCTGCTCGGTGGAAGATTCCATTGGCAATGGTAGCCGACTTAGAGCGTCTGCGTTGCCAAGATCTTTGCCAGCCTTGTAGATGATGTTGCATTCGTATGCTCTCAGGGTCACAGCCCATCACTGGATTCTGAGAGAGGACATTTGGGGAACAGCTTTTAACTCGTTAAATAAAGACAACAAGGGTTTTTGGTCCGTAACGATTGTAAATTTTCGACCATACAAATACTTATGGAAGTGCTGTAAGCCAAACATTACAGCCAACCCTTCTTTGTCCAACTGCGAATAATTCTGCTCAGCTTGATTCAATGTTCGTGACATAAATCCTATGGGTCTTTCATTTCCATCAGGCATCTTATGCGAAAGAACTGCACCTAAGCCATAAGGAGAAGCATCACATGATAAAATCACATCCTTCTGGAGGTCATAATGGACCAGAACTTGTACGGAGTGAATAATTTTTTTAGACTGAGCAAAAGCAGCCTCTTGTTCCCCAGCCCAGTTCCATTTTGCATCTTTTCGCAGCAATTTGTGCAAAGGGGCTAAAACAGTAGACAGGTTGGGCAAGAACTTATCGTAATAATTTAAAAGTCCTAAATAAGCCTTACATTCTGTCACATTCTTTGGTGAGGGAGCATTTTGAATAGCGGTCACCTTTTCTGGTGCGGGATGGAGGCCTGTGTTATCCACTTTATGACCCAAGAACATTACCTCTTTTTCCATGAAGGAACATTTACTCCTTTTCAACCGCAGTCCTGCTTCCTGCAATCTATCCAATACTCTAGCAAGAGTTTGAAGATGCTCTTCATCATTACGACCGGTTACCAGGATATCATCAAGGAAAACTGCCACATGTGGAAGACCTTGCAGTACCCCCTCAATGGTCCGTTGGAAGATGGTGGGGCTAGAAGAGACTCCAAAAGGTAAAACACGGTAAGTAAACAGCCCTTTGTGGGTATTCACTGTGACATATTTCCTGGACTCTGCATCTAATGCAATCTGATGATAAGCATGGCTCATATCCAATTTTGTGAACTTCTGTCCACCCGACAAAGTTGCAAACAAATCCTCTGAGGAATAGGGTATTGTTCCAACTTTGAAACTCTGTTTACCGTTAGCTTGTAGTCCCCACATAGACGTATGGTATTATCAGACTTTAAAACAGGTACTACAGGTGCAGCCCATTCAGAGTGTTTAACAGGTTCTATGATGTGTTCTCTTAACAGGCGTTCTATTTCAACTTCAACCTTTGCCTTCATTGCATAAGGGACCGGTCGGACTTTGAAAAACCTTGGAACCGCTTCCTTATCTACATAAATCTTTGCTGGTCCCCTTTGATGGACCCTTCAATTCCCCCAACTCCTCTTTAAACAATTCTTCATGTTGACTAAGGACTTCAGGCAAAGTTAAATTTTTCACCCCTTGCATCCTATGTAGAGCCTCCCATTCCATCCCCAATTCCTTAATCCATTCTCTGCCCAATAAATTGGGTCCTGTTCTGGGTACTACCACTACCGGTAACTCCTTCACTGTGCCTTTGTATCGGACTTCTACTTGTGCATAACCCAACACGGTTAGAGCTTGGCCAGTGTAAGTCTTTAAATTCAAAGAACAAGTCTTTAATTTAGGAATTTTATCTGTTTCCCACAATTTGGCAAAGTTGGACCTATTCATTATTGTCACACCACATCCTATATCCACTTCAAACTGTGCATTTGACTCATTAACAGCCAATGTGATGGTAAGCGGCGCTACTTTTGGAATTCCTGTTTCCTGTAAAAATACCTTCTTCCTCAGATGCACTTTTTTCATCTCTGCTCACATAATGCATTCTTTGTCCTCCTCTTTCACGTCTAACTCCCCCTTGGAAGTTGGATTCCCCAAGGGAAGTTTTTGATCTACATACTTTCATTATGTGTCCTTGTTTTCCACATTTATGACATTTCTCAGAAGCAAATATACATTCGTTAGCCAAATGTTGCAAACTTCCGCATCTGTAACATGCTCTACCTTGACCATCATCTTGCTTTACTGACATTTCATGCACTCTTACTGAAATGGATGTTTCTGGGCGTTGAACTTGCAAATCTCTCACATCTTTATTGGCTGTTTCCATTGCTTGGGCTATTTTCAATGCCTTCTCAAATGTTAAATCAGTTTCTGCCAATAGTCTACGTTGAATACGGTCATCATTTATGCCACATACCAGTCTATCCCGAAGCATTTCTGTCAGTTTTTCTCCATAATTACAATCATGAGCCAATTTCCTCAATACTGCTACATAATCAAGCACAGTTTCCCCCTCTTCTCTTGATCTTGAATTGAATTTAAATCGTTGTACAATTTCACTGGGCTTTGGGTTGAAATGCTCTTTAAGTCCACTAATTCATCAAACGTCTTTGAGCCTGGTTTAACTGGACTTAATAAATTTCTCAGTAGACTGTATGTTTGACTTCCCACAGTGCTCAACAATATAGCTTTCTGCTTGGCTACTTCTGTAATCTAATTTGCCTCGAAGAAATGTTGCAATATTTCACAATATTCTTCCCAAGACTGAGACTGACTATCAAATGGTGTGACTGTTCCTACCAGATTGGCCATCTTTTCCAAAGCTCCAACTCATAGAAATCCAGTTTTTTTTTCTTCTTCACCTTTTCACCTTCCAAAAAAAACTCCTTCCGTCCTCAAAGTATTCCCCTTTGCTTATCCTCGTCGCCAAAATGTAATAACTTGAGGAGGCATGAGATCTGTTCAAGAGTGCATTTACTCAACAGAATGCATCAACCAGCAGTACACTCGATCACCTCACAGGTGGAGTCAATTTACACACACACACCAAGTTCTTCTCTGCTGCTTTTTAAGCAAATACCAATACAGCTTTAGCCTGCCCTCTACAGGTCATCACTACAACTGACACTTCATTGTCACTCTACAACAATTTTAAATGTTGCTAACACTGTTCAAAAAAGCATCTGGTAGTAAATATCAAATTCTGATGTCGCAAATAATTAGAGATTGCACGAAATTTCGGTTGCCAAATTAGTTCACCGCTCAGGTTTCACTTCACGGGTAAGTGTGACTTCTCTTATGGTGCTTTTTCACTGCATGGTACGGCACTGTATGGCTCGGTACGGTTCACTTTTTGGGGGGTTTTCCACTTGGTACAGTACCTGGTACTTTTTTTAGTACCACGGTTGGGGTTCCAAGTGAACCGTACCGTTACCTAAACGTGACGTGTAAACTCTGCTGATCACGTATTGGCTGGAGAGAATCGTCACTACCTGCATCATTGAACTTGCGATACGAGACACAACAGACCTGCTAGATTTAAATCAGCACAGCCAATGAAGGATCGAACGCAACTGTTTTGAAAGAGCGCACCTTTTTTAACAACCAAAAAAATGACTGTTTCATTGTCTGTTGAGGAAGTACAGACATTCCTCCATTGACAGCAGAGGAGTGGATCCAGCAAGAGCTTGATGGGACGACGCAGAATGAAAAAGTTTTTCAGGAGTCGCAGCAGTAGAGGCAGCGCAACTATAACGACATGTGAATAAGCCCGCCCACTCTAAAGCAGTACTGAACAGCAGTGGAAACGCAAACCGAGTCGTACCAGAAGGGAGTGGAAAAGCGCTCTGCGTATTATCCCGCTCTATGCGTGTGCTCTCCGCTCAGTCACTCCACTCGTATATCGTCCATGCTCATCGGAACAGCAAAGTCCAAAAATCAAGCTGACAGGAAACATTGATGTAGTACAGTACTGTTTCTGTCTGCAACAGCCCTACTGTGTTGTAACATGGTGTGTGGTATATGGGCAACTCTGGTAACCCTGACCTCTCATTCATTGATCTGCTAACCGATATGTTATGCTCACATGTCCTCTGATAATAATAGCATTCTAGGACTAAACAGTATTTGGATAATTGGTAAAAAAAAAAAAAAAATTCTCTTAATAGCCCTACTGTGTGTTACCTGAAAAACTAAAAAGCAATTTATATTTAATTCGAAGGCCTGTCGTTATTTTTTATTTGTGCTATCATTATTAATATCTTTATTTTTTCTTATTTTATTACTGACTTTTTACTTGTTTTTTATTCAATTCAAAGTTGAACTCAAGCTATCTCGTGTTACTGCACCAAAATTACCCCACTGTAAAATTAAAACACTGTGTGAGCAAAAATTTGTGAGATAGCTATTATAATGGTAATTAAATAATGTTTACATACGTATTAAAGCCTACATTAAAATCTATCGTAGAAATTTATCTCTTCGTTAGAAATGAGCCTACTGATTGGACAACATTTTTTAATAATATAAAAAAATATCCGTATGACATTATATTCTGCAGTTCTTACCTGTTATACCGAATATCTATACTTTTCAAATTACCATATCGAAGTTAGAAATTGAAATATTGTGACAAAATTAATTTTGTAGGGTGCCACAAATTTGTTAAATTTCCAAAGGGTGCCGCGACTAAAAAAAATGTTGGGAAACATGCTCTAGACTACGTGTTGCATCAGCTGTGATGAACACAGTGCGTAATGCTGCTGCAAAATATGCTTTTTTCAATTAGCAGGACAAGGTATAGACAACAGCGTATCGATTAAACAAAAGGGGGGCCCCCCCATTCAGATCTTAGATGTGGATTTCAGATGTTCTGAAACATGCTGCAACAGTTGATTTGTGAGCAGCGATGCTTAATTTGCTCCTGAGCAAGCTGAAAAGCTGTTGAATAATACTAAATAGAGCTTATGTAGGAATGCTGCGATAGGTGTCGTATTCCTATAGGTAGATGTGATCAGCTGAGAATCAGCTGATGCAAGCTTGACTCACGTGACCTGCCAGAACTAACGCTAACGCTTAATTTCTGGCACTCCAAATCTGGCAAAGATAACTTTGAGTCTATCAATTGTAGTAGCCGTTGTCAAAGAAGGCAGGTTGGCAACCTCAATATATCTGGAAAAATAATCCACCACAACAATATATTGAGCATTTTTCCACTGGAAAATATCAGATGCAACTCTTTGCCACGGCCTCTGTGGCAACGGGGTACAGATCAAAGGCTCAATTTTAACTTGAGAAAACTGGCAGCATATTTCACACCTTTCTACCATTTCCCGAATATCCCGGGTTACTCCTGGCCACCAGAGAGAATGTTGGGCCCTTCTTATACACTTACTAATCCCTTGGTGACCTTCATGGACTCTTTCTAACATTTCTTGTCTTGTCATTTTCTTTGGGATTAATACACAATCTCCTTTCATCAACAAATCATCAGCAATGTGGATATCATGACGAACTGACCAATAAGGCAGAAGATGTTCAGAAACAGTTCTCTGATGAACTGGCCAACCTTTTTCTGTAAAGATTCGTATCTGTTTACAGGTAGCATCTAGGGCTTGTTCATCCTTGATAAGTTCAAGTTTTGCTTTAGTGGCAGGAATGTCTGCAATTACTTAATTGATGAAAAGATCACACTCCCTCTCCATTCGATTGTCCCAATCTTCCGATGTCACCATTTTAAGAGGTGCCCGAGAAAGCGTATCCGCTGTAACCAACTGTTTCCTGAGAACATATTCAATGGAGTAATCGAATCTGAGACGTCTCAAACGAAAACGCAGAATTAGGAATATCATCCAATGCTCTCGATCCTAGTAGAGAAATCAATGGTTTATGGTCAGTTTCGATAGCAAATCTCAGTCCCAGGAAGTATGAACTAAGTCTATCACATGCCCATGTCACGGCCAATGCATCTTTTTCAATCTGGACATATCTTGATTCTGCAGATGTCAAACTTCTTGATATATAAACAACTGGTCTCCACTTTCCATCATCTTGTTCTTGCATTAAGACTGCTCCAAGACCATATGAAGAAGCATCTGCATACACCAACGTTTTTTGATTTGGGGTATATTGTGCAAGAATTGAAGGGGAACTAAGCTCCCTTTTGACTCTTTCAAAGGCGTCCCTCTGTACAGTGCCCCAGATCCACATCGAATCATTCTTTAAAAGCTCTCACAAAGGTTGTGTGAGGGTTTGCATATGCGGGAGAAATTTACTCAGAAAATTTACCATCCCCATAAAGCGCCGCACATCATCTTTATTCTCAGGTTCTGGTAGGTTGATAACAGCATGGATTTTTTTCAGGGTCAGGTTCTCTTCCTTTTTCACTTACAATATGACCCAAGAATTTAACTTTTGGCACACTGAAGACACATTTTTCATTGAGAGTCAAACCAGTTTTCTCAAACTTCTTTAACACCTCTATCAACCTTTCCTCATGTTCCTTCTTGTTAAGCAGTATGAAGTAAGACAAACCTGGATTTAATTATTTATAATTATGGGGTTAATTATTTTAAGTGTGAAAAGCCCTTAAAGAGTGAGAAAATGCAGTAATGAAGAAGACTTAGCCAAACTGGCTCAACAATATGGTAGTGACTGATTTTTTAAGATCATTCCATACTGGTTTCTTCTTAAGGGCCTTTCGCACCGCAGGAACCTTTTCATAGTACCAGAACTAATTCTGGAACTACCCACTTTTTGGCGTGTTCGCACCGCCGGAACTGGGAGCGATTTTAGTACCGGACTGCCTTTTTCGAGAACCAAATTAGCTCCTACTCTGGAGCAGGGTCTAACCAGCACAACTGGTACTAATCGTGACGCAAGTATACATGAGACATATTGATTGGCCAAACGCGTATGAAAACACCCTCAACCACATTGATTTAAAACGCAGTGTAAACATACTGCAAACATTGTGTCAACTTATTTCGCAAGTATGGAGAACAGCGATAGATGGACAGACGCTGAAGTGCAGGCACTTGTAGCAAATGTAGCACTGCCAGTTGTCGTTGGAGATTCTTAGTCCTCTTTTCCGTTCTTTCAATCGCTTTACGCAGCCTATACGTCGACATTCCATGTCCATTATTGTGAAACCCACGAGACAACAAAAAACACCGCTCCGATCACAGCGTCCTCCATCCTTCTGTTGTTAACGTTGTTCTTTGTTTCCGTTGTTGAACGCTGTGCACAAATGATGTCGCTGTCGACCGGTTCCTAGTACACAGTCTGTCGGTGCGAATGCAACCCTTTAAATGGTACTGGGAAATAGTTCGAGCAAAATCGTCCCAGTACTTTAGTACTGTACATTTAGTTCTGGAACTAAAGCGGTGCGAAAGGCCCTTTAGTGAATACGATTGTCCCATCAGTCATCAATAAGACAGATGGTTTGAGGTAGAAACTGTTGCCTCACTGCAGAAAAGCATAAAGTCTGTTCAACCACTCACTATTTCTATTTGTCTCTCATTGACCACTAGAGAGCCTGTACAGGCTGCGGCACCCTCGATGCACGCCACAGAGCAGTGTGGATGGATTGGAAGACATGGTGGTTAGTCCTCATTATCCCACTTCTAATCACATTTAATTATTCTCTCAGTTTTTACTAATTCCATCTCTTTCTCCCTCCTGCAGAGGAAGTGCAGGACACAATTGCTCATCCTGGTGATTCATGGAGGTCATATCTTGGATTCCGGAGGTGGCGACCCTGGAGGAAAGGCAGGTGATGCTGCCACTCTGGCGTCCGTGTTGGAGCGTGTGGCGCGGGCGCACTTCCAGGCAGCAGCAGACAGCATGCTGGTCAGACTGGTGCCCTGCCCGCCCATGTGTGCTGATGCCTTCTCTTTGGTCTCAAAGTAAGGTGTAGAAATAACAATGCAAAGGCCAAATATGCTATTTCTTTCTGATGATTATGTTAATGTGAAAGCATTCTTGATAGCAGGGTAACTCTTGTTTTGGTTCACGAGTTTGCCTGCCCATTCAGTCCTGCTAGATAATGACATAATGACTAGATAACAAACTTGGCTTGCTATCTTCGAAGAAGGCTTGAACCTGAGGCTCGGCTTGAGCTCTGAGTTAGAACCCACCTATAATTGTATGATGTGAAGGAGGAATGAAATAAATAGAGGAGAAAGGGAGGTGGAGGGATGATGGAAGAATTGTCACTGGGACAGCACAATGACTGCTGCTTATATACCCTCATAATGATGATTGACAGGACTGAATGGTTAGGCTCCTCTCAAACTTACCTTTGGAACTTAATTTAAAGATTAGCCTTGTATGGGTTCTCAGTGTCATGACTTAAGAATTACAAGCTTTCCCCAGAAAAGGTGCGCTTAGTAATTTTTTTTATACTATAGTAATTTTATAGTAAATGTTTCATTTAAAAAGTTTTACCACTAAAGAAATGTCCAGTACTTTTGAAAATATTTTAAAAATCATATACAGTACACTCCAGAGAAGACTCCATTCATATCAGTGCTTTTTTTAATGAGCTTATTATATTATTGGTCGATATTAGTCCATTACTTTTAGTGAATTCAATTCATACATTGCAACCATTGTAGTCCATCCACTTCTCCAATGAGCTAGGCTATATATATATTTTTTTTCTTTAATCAGTCTTATAAAGCATGACCAGTGTAATACATAAGTGATTGGCTATTTTGTTTTAGTGAATCAAAAGATACAACATGACCACTCCCAAACACGTCTCTAATGTGCCATTTCTTTATTAATCAAAAGTGAATAAAAATTGGCTTAACAGCTTGACCAGTGTAATCCAACTCATTTATTATGACTCTCTTTGTAATGTGGTGTTTGGGTTTTGTTTCTTGTTCATTGTTTTCATGTCTTTTATTTTGCAGTTAGGCCTCAGTCATGTTCTGTCATGTGACTCCCTTGTCTGTGTTATGTTCTGATTTGTTGTTTTAGTCATGTGTCTTGTGCTTATTGGTCTATGGTCTTGTCATGTGGTTTTCAGTTCTGTTTGTCCATTAGTTGATTTGTGTCATGAGACCCTTCTTGTTTGGTACAAATAGCCCTTATGTTTCCATTGTTCATTGTCGTTTATTGATGTTGTAATCTGCTGTCGGTGAGTTAAGTCTGTTCATGCCTGGTTAAGTCTGTTCAAGTCAAGTCTAGTCAAGTCTTCGTTTATTGTTTGGATGTTTGGATCACCTGTAAATAATAAACTGCACTTGGGTTCTTCACTATGCTTGCCTTCAGTGGACTGAATCATTACACTCTTGAGCCAATTCCCAAACAAATGTGGTTCTTTTTATTGAATTAAACACACATAGCTTACATTTTATACTTAAGACTAATAATTTAAATCAGTACACTTACTAAATGGTTGTTCATATGACAGCTTGTAAAAAGATAAAAAGTAACATTCACCCCCCTCCCCTCCATTTTTTGTGTGCAAAACTACTACAAAGAATTGTTAATGGAAATGGAATTGTTAAATTCCTTAAGGTGCCAATCCCAATACAAGCCTATTACCCTTTATTGACTGTGTTAGACACCGTGATTCCAGAATCAAAAGCTTTCATCTGACCATTTAAATTCTCAAATTATATTCCCTATAGCTCTATATGATCAGTTAAATAAACATGAGATGCTCTGGTAACACTTTACTTGAAGGGGTGTGCATAAGACTGACATGACACCTTCATAATCATAACATGACACGTCATGAATATGAGGGAGGTTTTATGCATGTTTATGACAACTGTCATTAAGTGTAATTCGCTCAGTTATGTCATTTTTAATGCAAATATGACATTATTTGACCTAACCCAAACCCTACCCCTACCCCTAATCATAGCCCATAACAAAGACATCTCAAACAATGTCATCTTTGCATTAAAAATTACATAACTGAACGAATGACACTTAATGACAGTTGTCATAAACATGCATAAAAAACCTTCATATTCATGACATGTGTCATGTCATGATTATGTAGGTGTCATGTCATGATTATTAAGGTGTCATGTCAGTCTTATGCACACCCCTTCAAATAAAGTGTAACCATCTGTTCTTTGGAGTCATGCTGCCAGCATGAACATTTTGGATCAGAGAAACTTGAGAATGAAAATGCTTTATCAAGACTTAAACAACGTAAAAGCACTTTGGAACCATAATGGAAAATTTTATATTTCAAGCAATCGGTTGTTCCCAGAGAACCACCATTTACTTCCATTAAATTAGGCATAAAAGGTTATGCCTAGCGCTTCTTATAAAACATCATACAGAGAGGTCGAAATGTGCCAGAATCCCGTGCCTCTGTCAGAACACTAGAGCAGGAGCACACAAGGCCACATACCCTGTCAAAACACAATGCATTTTACATGATGACATTTGGACATTTTCTTTGTAGCCTCTTGCTGGTTTTCCATTTCTGAGCTGAGGGGAATTTCCAGAAAATCACTATAATGATTTTGGTTATCAAATATACAGAGCCTAAGCCTTCATTGCTCAAGCCATAAAAAGGGCTTGATTAGCATGCGCAAGACATTAAACTTTTTTTTCAGGTTTTATTTCTTACCTTAATTTAATTACGTTGTTCATCTGTTTTGAAGGAGTCACATATTTAGCAATCATTCTGTGTCTGACTGAAACTTCCAACGCTGTAGATGAAATAGACTTAAGAAAAACATTTAAAGTGTTTTAACAGCATGGCAGAGTGCCGCGATATTAATCAAACCACCACATTCTGAAAGTGAAAGTGAAAGTGATGTGACATGTGGCCAAGTATGGTGACCCATACTCGGAATTTGTGCATTTACCCATCCAAAGTGCGCACACACACAGCAGTGAACATACACACACCGTGAACACACACCCGGAGCAGTGGGCAGCCATTTATGCTGCGGCGCCCGGGGAGCAGTTGGGGGTTCGGTGCCTTGCCCCAAGGGCACCTCAGTCGTGGTATTGAAGGTGGGAGAGAGCGCTGTACATTCACTCCCCCACCTACACTCCCTGCCGGTTCGAGACTCGAACCCACAACCTTTGGGTTATGAATCCGACTCTCTAACCATTAGGCCACGACCCTTCCCCCTGTGAGAGGAAACTGGCCTGATTAAAGATAGAGGAGCTTTAGTATGCTAATTGGACATTCAGTTCTTTCTGATAAAGAGACTCCTATTTCCTAAGGGAGGACCAGATCTCCACCTCTGAACTGTCTCTTAAAGCACATTTTGCTAATAATACATCTAAATCAATCTGCATATCAAACAGCAAAGACTAATAAGAGTATCAACATATCATTCATGACATTAATATCTGGCAAATGCAGACAGATGTACGTACAGTATAATGACAGTGAAAAACATCAGGTCTATGGCCCCAAATATTATATACAGTAAACACCTAAACCTAAACCTCTACTGAAAGGTATGAGTTATATTGCATTAGATAACAAAATATCAAACCAAGTAGCATCTGCAGAGGAATGATGACCAACAAATGATTTCTGCAATTAAATTGAACAAAACTTGTATCAAAGTATGCTTTAGTCAGGTCTAAGATACACAGTATAAGGTGTTATCTAGTGCTAACAGTGTTATTGCATTTTACAGATATGAGCTGGTTCTTTTTAGTAAATCAAACACATACAGCATGAACAGAGTAGTCCAACTGATTTGTGAGTATATAGCTTTAATGAGCCGCTTCTTTTTGGTAAATTGAACTCGTACTGCACAGCCATGAAATTGCATTGAATAATAGAGTCTGAGAAAAGCTGCTAGACAAATACATTAGTCAGATGCTACCCAGCAATAATTACATAACACCATCCATTTTTGCATCATCACATGGGGCAAGTGAGCAAAATTAACATGACAGGAAACAGGAACTCAAAACAACAAGAGCATAGAACCTAGATAAGAAAAAAAAAAAAAATCAAAAAGGGTGCTAGGGGACATTCTAGTGACACAATATAGAAAATTAGAACTTTAAACTTTTTCTGTAGGAGGGGGTTCCGGTTCGCATGGAGAAAACCGCTTTCGTCTAAGCTCCGCTAATACTCCGAATAATTTCATAATGAATGAATCTGAAATTTAACATTTAACCTTTAAAGTTGTTCAGAAGTAAGTCAAGTAGTTAATTAAACCACAACAATGCCAAAACATTTGAAAAAAGACGGTAAACTACATGAAGAGGCCGACGATCAGGGCAAGGCCTCGAGCAATGCTACGGGGGAGCCGAGGCCAACCGGCGCTAACGCTAGCGCAACTTCTCCTAGCACAACTTCTCCTATCACTCAAGACATCATGGATGCCATAACAGCCCTTAATGCTTCATTTAGCCAAAAATTCGACACGTTCACGCAAACACTGACTGAGCTACGATCAACGCCATCAAACCCATCTGACGTGCATAGAAAACAGTGTGCAGAACTACTGGATGAGTGTAAGAGACTCAGAGATAAATGTAAAGACCTCGAGTCCTGTTCCAGGCGCAACAAAATTCGGCTGATGGGAGTTGCAGAGAAGTAAGAAAACAGCAGACCTACGAGTTTATAGCGGAATTACTTCCAAAACTGCTGGGTTCCAAAAACTTCATCAAACCTATCCAGATTGATCATGCGCACAGGGCTCAGCGAAGACCGAGAGATGATCGTCCAAGAGCGTTTGTCATCAGGGTACATCATTACCAAACGAAATAGTTAATCATGAAGCTGACCAGAGAGACATCTCTAGAATACAAAGGGAAAAGGGTGCACATTTTACCAGATTGGACCTCGGATGTGTTGAAGCAGAGGTCCCGATTTGCCGAATTAAAGAAAAAAAATGCAAAAAATCTTGGGTTTTGATTCCCATCTACACTCATCATGACCGAAAAAAAGGTGAGACTAAAGCATTTGACACACCAGAGGAGGCTGGAATCTACTTGTCACGAGTCGTGGACAATTGGCTGTGGACTAAATGGAAGGAACAGATCAGATTGAACTAAAGACTTTGTCAACTTTTTTATTGAAATAATAGTGAACATTATGGACAATTAGGAGGTTCATAAAACAGGTTATTCATGTTTATTCTATTTTAACGGAGGAAGATTTTCTTAATTTTTTTTTTCGGGGGACACAGAACATTACTTTGCATCGGTGGTGAGTGATCCGGCAGTAACGTGGAGCTAAGTCATTTGACTGATGGGAAAGGGTGGGGGGGAATAAGGTTTTTTTGGATATCAGAAAAAATAACTACTTTTATATAATTATTTATAATAGATCAAACACACAGAAAAGGCACAGTAAGGCTTCTGAGTTGGAATGTGACTTTGCTTTGCGGGATAAAATGAAGTTGTCATCATATCATCCTGTCTCTCTTATTCCAATAGAGGCAAAAATCATTAGCAAGGTATTAGCTAATAGATGCAACAGTATATATGTTAAATCATAAATCATGATCAGACAGGATTTATGCCAAATCGGCACAAACAGTCAAACTTGAGACGTCTTTATAATATGATATATACAAAACATACAATAAAAGCTTGTTTGATTTCCTTAGATGCAGAACGTGCATTCGATCAAATTGAATGGCCTTATTTGTTTGCAACTCTAAAAAGATTTGGATTTGGGGACAAATTAATTCAGTGGGTTAATATTTTTTTACGCTAATTCAAAAGCTTCGGTCCTTACAAACTTTACATTTTCAGCCTCATTTCCACTATACAGAGGAACACGCCAAGGCTGTCCTCTCTCCCCCTATCTATTTGCACTAGCGATGGAACCCTTGGCATATACAGTGTCGGGCAGAATGTTGAAATTGCCCCTATTTTAATTAATGATAGACCCCAATATATATCTTTATATGCAGATGATGTACTTTTATGTATAGCAAAGCCAGAATTGTCTATTCCACCTCTTTTGAAGCTTTTAGAATCATTTAATAAACTGTTGGGTTTTACAATAAATTGGGATAAAAGTGAGTTAATGCCCCTAACTGAGGATATTGACAATTTTTTAAAAATTGTATACCATTTAAAATTGCTCATAATTCATTAAAAAATTTAGGAATCATAATCACAAGAAAGGCAGATGCACTTCTAAAGGCGAACTGGCATGTGAAAGTGAATCAGCTAAAAGATAATATAACATTTTGGAGGACTTTACCTATGTCTATGGCAGGAAAGATCAATGCAATCAAAATGGTAACGCTTCCTCGATTTTTGTATTTATTTTGTTCCATTCCAGTTCTGATACCGGTGAAACTATTTACAAAATTCGAGTGTATAATTATTTATTTTATATGGAATTATGAAGCTGTCAGAATTTCTAAAAAAAACATCTATGTAAGCCCAAAGCAGGAGGAGGATTCAGTCTTCCTTCCTTCAGATGTTACCACTGGGCCGCTAATTTACAATTCCTTTCTTGGTGGAGACAAACTCCAGAAAATAAAGTGGAGATACCAGAATGGGTTTGGTTAGAAAGAACTTCTTGTAGGACAACATCTTTAGAGGCTTTGTTGAATAGTCCAATAAAAATTTAGTCAAGTTTTTATAATGAAAATAATAATAAATAACTCTCTAAAGTTTTGGAAACAGATTACATTTTTGGATCTTCCACATATATATTTGGACAGCTCAATTTGTAAAAAACTCGCCTTTACCCCTGGTTACAAGACAAGGTTTTCTCCCAATGGAAGCAAAAGGGTTTAATTTCCATAAGAGATCTATATATTGATAATAAATTTTGCTCATTTAATCAACTTAAATTGAAATATGATCTTTTATCTACAGATTTTTTCCGGTATTTACAAATTAGAGATTTTACTAGGAAACATTTCACTGGTTTTGAAAACATGGCTATACATCAAACTCTTGAAATTATATGTAATCTCAGTCCAATAGAACGAGGTACTATTTCTTTCTTTTATGCTTTACTACTGGATAAGGTGAATGTAAACACTGATCATATTAGGCTAGAATGGGAAAAGGAACTTGGTATAGAATTGTCTGGCGAGTCATGGGAAGACTGTCTTAATGAAATTCATGAATGCTCTATTAACACAAGGCATAGTGTGATTCAATTCAAGGTAATTTACAGACTTCATTATTCGAAGACCAAACTACATTAGATTTTCCCAAATGTATCCTCAATATGTAACAAATGTAAAATCTCAGAAGGCACGTTGTCTCATTTATTTTGGACATGTCATAAAATTAGACTATTCTGGCATTCAGTATATTCAGATTTATTTCAGAAGCATATAAAATCGATTTGCCACCTGAGATATAGGAAGTAAATATGTCACAAACTGTTTCTTTATGCATGATCTTAGCAAAAAAGGCAGTTTTACAGAAATGGAAGTCTGAATCCTTGCCTGTATTCGAAGTTTGGCTAAGAGACCTAAGTTGTGCTAAGAGACCTAAGTTGTGTGTTACCCCTAGAAGAGCTGAAATATAAGATATCAGATATAAAAAATATTTTCAAGAATATGGAACTCAAAATCCTTAATTAACAATTGATTTATAACTTCTTATTGGCATAGGGGTCAAGATTAGGGGTGCACTCTAAATGTTTTAAATAATTTTATAATTATATATATTGCTTGTTAATTTTTCAACAAAGAACTATAAGATATCCGACAATTAGGTTATTGTATTGCCACCTTTGCTTAGTTCCTGCTTATGTTAATGTTAAGGGAACAAGCAGTATCCTGAGAGATAAGAGGTGTAATAGTCACTAGTAAATTCTTGTATTCGTATATTCTATGTTTTAATTAGTTAAATTATTTCACTGTCAAGTATCTTAATAAAGACATATGTGGGTTGTAAATATATATGCCTTCAAGAATTTGTGAGTATACTGTACACAGTTGGAGTGGACATGTACAATGTGTATGTATAAGGGGTTTTGGATGTATATGTACCTTTATATGTATTGGTATGTTTATAATATATGTGTATGTATGTAGCTGAGGGGCTAAGGACTGTAAGGTGCTAGCTATTGCTAAGTAGGTGGAGTTGATCCGCGTGTGCCGGTTAGAACACCAAAGCTAGAGAAGGAATCGAGTTCAACCGATTTATTGTTACAGGCATATGCAGAGGGGGAGCCAGGTTATAGCAAAGTGCATTATCCAGTTCTCAGATTGTGCACATATTATAGATGAGCATTAATACTGATGCAGAGCAGTATCGTCTTGAACCTTATATCCTTTGACGGGTCAACATACACTCAGATATGTGGGTGTGGTCTGCAACAAACAAATAAAGATATATTCTAACAAACAATGATTCTTATTACAATCCACAACATTTATATGCTCACATCCATCACAACATGAATGGCATTACGAAGCAACTGGCTTCCCCCAAACATCACACAATGTAGCATTTGAAACTAACATTATTATAATGGAACATCATTAACAGCTTACTTACTACATTTACACTGAGTGAGAACTCAAATGCTACTATACTTCACACTAGCATCCATTTTGTATAGTCACGTATCTTAAACATATATATTCAGTAAACAGCAATCAACTCCACTTGAATAACAGTTAAAGTTACAATACTCACTTTCTCTCTGGACGCACACAAACTTAAACACTCAAAGGAACAAAGATAATCGTATGATTGCCGTTTGAAACGGAATCGCATGGCTCATTCCCGCTGAGGACCAATGATGTCTGATGCAATACTTGATTGCGATTGCGCGGCGCTGTGAAGCACTCCACAGAATGAAACGGCATTCCGCCAAAATAAAAGTCCCCACGATAGAGAAAAGAGCACTTCTGTGTGTCTGCATTAATGAGCCTTTTGCACAGCCGCCCCCAAATTGTGTACAATCCCACTCACTTATCAGCCTCTTCTGAAGGCCCTACGGCAGAATCCATCTCCTCATCCGAGTCTGGGATAACAGGGAAGAGAATGAGGCGGGCAGCTGTTCTGGTATAGATTTTGTCTTTAATCTGGACTTCTGCTGACCTTACTCGTCCATCAGGGCTCTGGTGTACTTTAGTTACTTTGCCAATCAGCCAAAGAGCCCTAGGAAGTTGCGGGTCCATCAACAGAACAACAGAGTCGACCGCAAGATCCACTGTGGTGGTATGCCACTTCTGCCTGTGCTGTAAGGTTGGCAGGTAGTACCTTATGAACCTAGACCAAAAGTGGTCTGCCAATACCTGACAGTGCCTCCATCTTCTCGTGCTCAGGCCTTCGCATTTGTTGTATACCACCTGGGGTAAAGCACCATCCAGCCGGCCCATCTGGTGGATGTTCGGAGTGATTGCATCCAGATCTGCAATATTGGATGAGGTATACCCTAGCGGCTTTGTGTTCAGTATTGCCTCGATTTCTGCATATACCCGTTCAGGTCCCGGGTGGCAAAGACGAACGTCATACTCCCTTATAAGGAGCTTGGTGGCTGGATGTCTAGGATCCAGGATGATCGGATGTCTGAATGCAAGATCAAGAGCTTCAGCCCGCCGCAATCTACCATCAACACGTATGATCGCCTCCTTTGGGTCTAACTCCGGGGACAGGGTAAGTAAGCGACTGCTATTAGATACCGGCTTGCCCTCCTTGAGGTGGTGCAGTTCTTCTGGGAAACAATCATGCTGGATTCTCTTGTATATCACCATTTCTGCTTGTTGGTAATCTGAAGCAGTAACCAGGTTACCCTGTCCAGCCGCCCCGTGAAGCTCACGTACCACAGACTCAACCAGATCCTTCCAAGTGTGTTGGCCACTTTGTAGAGAACATGGCCACTTTGTAGAGAACATGGCCAGTCCATGTTAGTCACAATACCGCAGGAGACTGATTTTCTGTATTCTGAAGAATCTGGATCAAGCAGCTTAGGAGGTTGGGTTGGCCAGGCGTCAGGTCTCTTGTGGAGGAACGAGGGCCCTTGGCTCCAGCGATTCGGCAAAGCAAGTTCCGCTAAAGTTTTACCCCGTGTAACATCATCAGCGGGATTCAGTGATGAGTCCACGTAGCGCCAGGCATCTGGGTTTGTGAGTTCTTGGATTTCGGCTACACGGGTACCCACGAATACTTTAAAACGGCATGATTCTGACTGTAGCCAGGTGAGCACCGTGGTGGAATCGCTCCAAAGGATGATCTGGTCAATCTTCAAGGTCAGCTCATTCTCCAACACCTTTGCCAACTGGGCTGCTGTTAGAGCACCGCAGAGCTCTAGACGTGGAACTGAGTGTCGCCGCCGGGGAGCGACTCTTGATCTCGCTGCCAGGAATGACAGGAAGACCTGGCCCTGAGCGTCTTCGGTACGCAGGTAAGAAACTGAGCCATAGGCTTTCTCCGAAGCGTCACTGAATATGTGGCTCTGTCGAGAGACAGCGGTTTGATCCACATGAGCTGGAACATAAGCTCGAGGTAGGGTTATACGAGGCAACAGGTGGAGTTCGCCTTCCCACTCTCTCCAAGCCTGCTGGAGCTCCTGAGGAAGGAGTGGGTCATCCCAGTGACGGTGCTTATCCCACATGCTTTGCACAAGTAACTTGGCTCGGGTTGTGTAGGGTAATATGAACCCTAGGGGATCGTACTGTCGAGCCAGAACTTTATACACATTGCGCATGGTCAGTGTGCCATAGTCCAGCGGGCGGCTCTTATACCCCAAGATGTCTGATTCCCAATACCAACTAAGTCCAAGAGTAGACTCGGACAGACCAGTGTCATCGTGTGAGAGCCAGCGCTCCATACTGTCTGACCTTGCTTCCTTTGGTAGATGTGCGATGACAGTTGGGATGTTGCATGCCCACTGGCGGATCTCAAACCCCCCCGATGCCAGAATCTCCCTAAGACAGTCCACCAACCTTGTGGCTTCAGCTGCAGTCGGCAAGCTCTGAAGGCAATTATCAACATAGAAGCAGCGTTCAACCGAGTCTCTGACCCCATCCTCTGGAACACTGTGATCTCTGACATGCCGTTGAAGAGCAAAGGTGGCACAACAAGGTGAGCAGATGGACCTGCCACTCGAAGATATCTGGGGGATTCTCACGCTTCATATCTCTCCATACGAACCTGAGAAGTGGCCGGTCTTCTGACAGAAGCTGGACTTGATGGAACATTCCCCTAATATCTCCGCAGATTGCTACTGCTGGTTGCCTAAAGCGCAATAGTACACCAAGGAGATATGCACCTAAGGTCGGTCCAGGAAAGAAGGGCATCATTGAGGTTCAGCCCACAAAACTGGTAGGAACAATTGAAGACGAGGCGATTCTTCCCATTATGGCTAACTAGGTGATGAGGTATGTACCACGATTCACCGGTCATCGAGATCTCATTGGGGCATAGCTTCTTGACTGCTCCGGATTGTACCAGCTGATGTATTGCCTCACAGTAAGCTTTGGCACGCTGAGGGTCCTTAGCCAATCGCTTCTCTGTACTCCTCAAGCTCAGCAGAACGGCCTCTTTGGATGCCTGGAACAGGGGCATATCCCGTTTTCGTAGCAACGGAGTAGCATACCTGAGAATGCCAGCGACGTCTACTCTCCTAGTCTTTCCTTCCAAGAGCTCCATTGCCTCCTTGTCTTGCTTCGATCTGACAACCAACTTGTCACTCTGGAATGGCAGCACATCTATTTGCCAAAGCTTCTCAACATTCCTCATCAACTCTGTAGTCTGTGATGGAACACTGGTAAGGAGACACTGTTGTGCGCATGGTGCCCATTGGATGAGTTGGGCAGGCCCCTGAAGTGTCCAACCTAGTCTTGTACGGATCGCCGCCGGCCCTCCTGGTGGACCCAACCTCACTGGCTCGATGGGGGTAAGCAGATGGGGGTGATCCACTCCTATCAATACAAGTGGCTTGGCATGCTCGAATGCTTTGATAGGGAGGCCTGACAGATGTTTATATTTCTTCTTCAACGTGGAGATGGGATATGAGTGATCCGCCAAGCTGAGACGCTGTGACTCTGTAATCCGAAAGCTTCTTCTGGGATGTGCAAGGGGTGAGATGCAGAAGGAGACGGATGTTCCCTTCAATGTTTGGACATCCTGCCGTATTGTGCGAAGGACAAGATCCTCTTGTCTGCCTTGCAATCCAAGTCGGTCAATAGCTTCTGGGAGGAGCATAGTGCGTTCCGATCCATCGTCTAATTCTGCGTAAGTGTCAAGAGTACGATCTTTATTCCGAAGAAGCACTCTCACAACCTTTAATAGCACACGACTTGAAGCTGATGGCCGGTCCAGGTAAAGGACCTCACTACTAGTGTTCACCAGACAACTCTCTTCTTTGGGTGGCTCTGCAGCTGGACGGGTGTTCACATTATGGAGGACTCTCAAGTGCTTTCCTTGACACAGGTCACAGAGTCTTTTGAGGTCACATTGTGTTGCTTGGTGGGACCTCCCACATCTCCAGCATCTCTTATTCACCTTGATCCACTCTATAACTTCTTCCCTTGTGAGCTTCTGTATGGCTGTACACTTATTCAGAAAGTGTTCTGAACTCTCGCAATATGGGCAGTATGGCTTTATCTTGCCTTGCCTTTTGGACTCTGAGGGGCTCTGACCCTCTCGCTTCACAGCCTTACTTTCTGCAGAGCTCTCTGCCCCATGTAGCACTGTAGCCGCTGGTCTACTGATTCGCCTCTCAGCTTTGTGGCTCAAAGACCCTAGGACTCGGGTGTTGGATGGGATGTCATAACCCTGACACCACGACTCATACTGGAGCCACTCTGCCAAGTCAAGCAGTGTATGTGTAGAGCCAGGTCGCTGATACATCTGGCGGCGGAAATTTGCCCTCAACTCCGGCGGAAGTTTCGTGAGCAGCCGTGCAACATGCGAGCCGCATCTTAGCTCTGCTTCTCCATCCGGGCCTAGGGTTTTCAACATGCCAACTAGTGACTGAACCTGCAAAGCAAACCTCTCAAAGGCTGCTGTATCTCCTCGCCTTATCTCTGGTCAGTCCATGACAGCAGCAATCTTCTTTAAGGCGATGTGATGTGGCTGCCCAAACTTCTCATTCAATGCGACCATTGTATCGGAGTATGGCATTGGCGAATTAATGTATGAATCAGCTATAAGGACAGCCTCCTCCAACCTCAGATGGTCCACAAGAACCTGATATTTGAAAGGCATCCCTTGGCAACAGATTCGTTAGGGCCAGCTTCAGTCTGGAGAATTCCATGGGGTCCCTATGGATGAAGAGGGGGATTTTCGGTGTTGGCCCACAGTATTCCTTCTCTTCCATTGTAGCTAATGAGGGCTGATATGGTAATTCTCGGGAGGAGGTACGCTGACTCCTATGAGGCCCTGGTAAGCGTTTAAACGAAGGCCCAGATTCAACCCAGTCCATGCCAGTAGGACAGCTTGTGACTGGTGAGTAATACTGTGACCACTGAGTCGGAGTATCGTGTAGCTTCCTAACGGGTGGTCTCTTAGGGGTTGAAGACAGACGACTTTGAGTAACTGAGCTGGCCACAGCACTCTCTCTCATTAGCTGGAGTTCATTCATCATTCTGTCTATGATGGTGACCATCTCTCTCTCCTCACCCTTTGCAGGCATTGACACTGGTTCAGTAGAGGGCCATGGTGGAGGTGTACAGGCTGTGCAGGGCTACTCTGCATATTTTCTGTGGATCTGCGTGATGATGTGTCCTCTCTATACATCTCATACCGCTCATTCCTGCCCTCTGCATAGGGTGTAGGAGTATCTATCCACTCTGCGCGTAGCCCAGTTGAATGTGCATCGTAGCTAGGAGAGAACTCTTCATTGTGCTCACTAATATCTGAATCCCACTGCACCTGACGAGGAAGCCTTGAGGTATGTGCACTTTCCACTGGCCTCATCATAGCTGCTCCCTCAAGGTGAGTGCTCCAGCCCTCTTGCCCATTCATATGCTGTAACAAACTTGTGCGAGGTAAGACTCGTGTCTGTTGTCTCAGTGGACCAACCTCATAATCCTCAAGATATTGTGGCGGTCTCCGCTGCCGCTTTGGTCGAGTTGATGGGACCCAGGATGCTTCACCGCTTTGTTGCATGTTCACGGAACATCTACGAATCCGGCTCGAAGGACCAAATGTAGCTGAGGGACTAAGGACTGTAAGGTGCTAGCTATTGCTAAGTAGGTGGAGTTGATCCACGTGTGCCGGTTAGAACACCAAAGCTAGAGAAGGAATCGAGTTCAACCGATTTATTGTTACAGGCATATGCAGAGGGGGAGCCAGGTTATAGCAAAGTGCATTATCCAGTTCTCAGATTGTGCACATATTATAGATGAGCATTAATACTGATGCAGAGCAGTATCGTCTTGAACCTTATATCCTTTGACGGGTCAACATACACTCAGGTATGTGGGTGTGGTCTGCAACAAACAAATAAAGATATATTCTAACAAACAATGATTCTTATTACATCCATCCACATTATTGGTAATGAAAAAAAAAAATACCAATTTGTCCCTGATATGTCTTTTTTTTGCCACCGTGAAATCTTCTCAGTCTCCTTAAAGTGTAAATACGGCGGGAAGTGAAGAAACACACAGTCCATGTATTCTCAGTACTTCAAGTTATTCATAGAAATACCGATCTTATATATGATGTCTAGGTATTTTCGATCCTCTTACCATGATGATAGGGTGACATACCCATTACCGGATGTTTTGCCCAAGACATGTGTTTTGTATAAATCGCCACATATCTAAAAAACATGTCCATAGTAGGAATAGACTTCCTGGCGAAGATACTGAAGTAGGGAGAAGTGAGAGGGAGAAAAAGAAAGGAGGGGGATCAGAGAGAGGGAGAAAAGGAGGGGTGAGTCCAAAATATCATGACCTTAACAAGACAGAGAGTGTTTTCTAACATTTATATGCTCACATCCATCACAACATGAATGGCATTACGAAGCAACTGGCTTCCCCCAAACATCACACAATGTAGCATTTGAAACTAACATTATTATAATGGAACATCATTAACAGCTTACTTACTACATTTACACTGAGTGAGAACTCAAATGCTACTATACTTCACACTAGCATCCATTTTGTATAGTCACGTATCTTAAACATATATATTCAGTAAACAGCAATCAACTCCGCTTGAATAACAGTTAAAGTTACAATACTCACTTTCTCTCTGGACGCACACAAACTTAAACACTCAAAGGAACATAAAGATAATCGTATGATTGCCGTTTGAAACGGAATCGCATGGCTCACTCCCGCTGAGGACCAATGATGTCTGATGCAATACTTGATTGCGATTGCGCGGCGCTGTGAAGCACTCCACAGAATGAAACGGTATTCCGCCAAAATAAAAGTCCCCGCGATAGAGAAAAGAGCACTTCTGTGTGTCTGAATTAATGAGCCTTTGCACAAGTATATGTGTGTCTGTTACGGTGTATATATATATATATAATATATATATATATGATATATATATATATATATATAATAGATAATATAGGTGGTTGGATGTAGTTATAGGAATGTGTGTTTATGGGTATATACATGTCACATGTAGTCCGTTAATTAGTTAGCTGATCACTTTGTATGATGGCTGTGTAAACCCTGTTGTCTACACTTACAACTGCAGTATATAATGTACAGGCTATTAATGTTCCCTGTTTGTTTAAAGCAAAAAAAAAAAAATTACTGTATGAGGACTTGGAGGTTAGCTATTCAAACATCATTCTGTGGATTATCTAATTTTGTCTTCTTGTAGTTTGAATCCATACAGCTATGATGAAACCTGCGTGTCCAGCAGTGTGGATCACTTGCCACTGGCTTCCCTTCCCATTCTGGCCATCGCTGCCCCTCATTACCAGAATGCTGTAGCAGCGGTCGTTGCTCAGGCCAATCAAGTTTACAAAAACTTCCTTCAGTCAACAGAAGGTGTGGGCTTCACAGGACAGGTAAACATATGGGTTATTGGTGGATAACACTGCTAATTTAATAACACTGTTAAATGATCTTAAAATTAATATATAATTTTCCCACAGGACATTATAATGTTACAAACCTAAATTCACTTGTTGCATTTAAAACAATCTATTAAAGTGTTTTACATTTATTTAGTCTAGATAGTATAGAATTTTAATATTAGCTATTTCTAGGTTATCTGCCTTAACATAAAAATAATTATAGGTTCATCAATAAAGACAAACATATTTATCAGTTTTACCTTCAGAATGATATCACCAGCCTGATGATGTGCTGCAGGAGTCAAGAATAAAGAATAAAGTCAATAATTCAACTAAACTGGTCTTAAAAATAAAGCTTCAGCATGCAATGAAAGGAATAGTTCACTCAAAAAAAGATAATTTGTTGAAAATTTACTCACCTTCAGGCCATTCAAGATGTAGATAGTTAGTTTGTTTTTTCATCCGAAGAGATTTGAAGAAATTTAGCATTACATTACTTTCTCACCAATGGATTCTCTGCACTGAATCAGACTCCTATAACACAACACTGTTTGAAAACTCATGTGCATTATACTGTAAAGTAAAAGCACCATGCACAGACAACCAATATGTACATAACTCATCAACAAACAAAATCTTTAAACTTTTCAGGTTTTTTTTAACCATGCGGCCACTACGGGTCAGTTGAGGTGCATTCGCTGAAGGCAATATAGCCCTGTCCGGAACCTTTTAGGACCACTGAAATGTGGCACAATGTTAGGTTCAGACAACAAAGCAGTTGGATTTGAACAGTCAGCCCTTGCATTAGTAGTAGTCTGTTTTTTAGGGTGTGTTCACACTTGTCATGTTTGGTTCAATTAAAACGAACTCCTGTGCGATTGCTCTGTTAGTGCGGTTCGTTTGAGTAAGTGTGAACGCTGCCATCCGAACCCAGGTGCACACCAAACAAGCGGACTGAGACTGCTAAAAAGATGGGTCTTGTCCACTTCCAAACAAACTCTGGTGTTCGAATGAAAATATGAACGCAATATGGACTAAATACTTCTAAACGAACCAAAAACAGGAAGAGTAATGCAAGAGCGACGCATAGGCAACCATGCTGGTGACACGGTGTAACCAAACAGTCATTCTTGAGAAGTGGGACAAAACAGGGTGCAAAATTGAAAAAATAAAACCTTGTACTCAGACAAATGAAACTACATTTATGTATCTTATATGTACTAAGCTACTGAGCTATGCTTTGATACAACCTCCCAATTTTCCTCTTTTTTAACAAAATGTGCTTTTTAGCTTGGACTGTGTAATCTAATTTCAGCTTTCTTTAACAACATTCAAGATGTTTGTAACAGTTCAAAACACATTCTCATGTTAGCAGACAGATTACACTTTCACATGTGACCAACAATTCCTCAACAAATAAAAAATATCATAATCAAATATGATCAAAATATTCATCTGACGGAGGTGACAGAACTGACGGAGTTGACACATCTGACGGAGGTGACGAAAACCTGAATTTGTAGTCATTTTAACTATCAAATACATTGAATCAGTCAATTACTGTATTAAAACAAACAGTATGTTATTGTTTATAAAGCTTTTATTCAAGAGTCACATTTAAGTATTTTGATGTATCATTGGAACACAAAATCTTATGATGGTGACATCTGACGGTGTTGACAAATTTGGCATTTCTTTCACAAAACCAATGGAGTTCATGTAGTAGCCATTTTATTTGTTTCTGTTGATGCTAGATGCTAATGGAACCTTTATTGAATGTCTGACGTGTTGACAAAAAGTGGGGACGCAACTGTAAAATCTTATGAAACATGCATGTGTCATTAAATAACAACCTTGCTTTGATATGAGATATTAAGCCTTGGTTTTAATAAAAACAAGCTCTTTTGTATCATTAAAAAAACATTTATCCATTTTATAGCATATGAATGATTGAAGCCTTCTCTGTGGACACAGTTTTAGATGTAGTGAGAGGACATTAAGAAACACAGATTTGGTATAATAATGAGAAAATTAAATTGAAGGTGATAATTGTGTTAAATACATTCTATTATTAATCCCTCATGACATTTAAAATGGAAAATATTTGTATTTTTAAAGCTAATAGCAGTTACCATTGCTGGACCGGTTTTGTCCTGTCCAGAATGACTGCAAAAACAAAATGAGCAGAGGGCAAATGTAGAGCGACGAGGATGTAAATGCCTTTTATGATGTCTTCGTGAGTTCGCAGGTGGTGAAATAAAATGATATACGTGCAAAAATGGGCGCGCTTAGTCCAGCAGGTGGCATTAGGTGTATTCAACTTAAAGCAGCGCTGAGCAGACCGATCGGTTAATGGATGCTTTGATATCATACACCCGCATTGTCTAACACACCTTTTGTTTGGGGTGTTCGGTAAGTTCCGTCACAATATATACGTCATTCAAGCCGACCAATCAGGTTGTGAATGTATCACAATGCCTTTAGGTTCGGTGTCTTTAGGTACGCTGTCAAAAATGCCAATGTGAACGCCAAGCGGACCAGGACCAAATGTATCATTTTCCCTTTTGGTCCGGACCAAATGAACCAAACGATCCGAACTACAAGTGTGAACCCTATGGCGGAATTCTTATGCATTAATAACCAAGCGCACAACGGATCTGGCCGCGCGGGTTTTGAAGCAATTCCGCGAGAGGGAAACAGATTTAGGGGTTTTTTTCACACCTGTAGGTCAATTGCTTTGTTCCGAAAACAGGGATTAAAATGATTACAATGTAGCTTTTTATTCTTTGTGCGGTTCGCTTTCACACGGCAAAGCTTCTAAACAGACCAAATTTGTTAATAAAAGTCATGCGCGAGTAAACTGTTGTCTCATTGGACAAAGTTCCACGGTTTATTTTCCGGGATTCCACTGAGCTGTCACAGCTGTCATCTGTCAGAATGGAACAATAACAGCTTTACGGGCTTATTGTTGGGTTTTTTGTAGCTGTCGTTAATAATAATTTATCATTTTGAGCAGGAGTCCAGGATTGATTGGGAAAACATTTTTAAAATGCACATACTACAAAAAAGAGCAATAAGACGGCATTATAAAACAAAAAAGTGCGCTTTAATTTTTTAATGGCAAAGACGTGCTCTCCCACAGACACTCACAGGTTCATTTTGAAGTATTAGAAAACAACAAAGCTAATGCTTTTCACAAAACGTATGTAATTACCTATCATACATTGTGATATAGCCTGGTTCATAGGTCCGTTGGATCGGATTGCTTTCTCACTACAAACGAACCGCTCAAGAGTTCGTTTTCAATCGAGCCGAGACCACCTCGTTCAGGCGATCTCGGACCGATTGTTTTGGCGCGGATCCGAGTGCGATTGCCGTGTTCACACATGCCCAAACGAACCGTGCTAAGGGGGGAAAACGCGCCAGGTTCCGAAACAACAGGCCATGTGTGAAAACACCCATACACACAGGAACGGGAAGCCCGCGAAGCTCTTTCAAAACTCGCGCGCGCACTGAAGTCCTCTGCGCGCAATACAAGCACTTGCGCGCATGATCATTCCCCACATCCTCGCGCTCGATCTTCCCTCACCTGCTCGCGCGAACACTTTTATTTTTGTCAGTCGTGGGGCGGGGCTTGCTGTTTTAATTGTAACCTCAAATGTCATTGGTTATTCCTCTTTTCCGGAAGTCAGTATTGGACGCCTGTTATAAGATTATTCATAATTCACTTGACTTGACACATGGCTTCATCAGTGGACCAGATACATGTGAGTTATCATTTCATTTGCTTGTTTTATTCATTTATTTTGTCTTTATTTAATGTAATTTAATGCATTGTTCATAGAGTAGATCTTTTTCAGATACTTTATTAATAGGAAGTCTTCGGTTTACTAATGATTGCAGTCTTCTGATGATAAGAGATACACATATGAACCCTTTTTAAAGACTGTAATGATGCACGCACACACACACACACAGGCTATATATAAAGCTATAGGAATGACAGTAAAGTTTTCAAAATGTTTTATCTTTAATCTTGTAAATAGATACAAGCTTATAATACATTCAGTTCCAATGTATATATATTTGTGTTCTTTTTGTTGCATTATTCTTTTTTCCTTTGTATTTGCAGGTTGTGTACTTGAATGCAGCAAATAACAACCACCCAGTTCAGGAAAGTAAAAGCATTTGAATTTTATTTCTGGAACTTTTCTGGTTCATGTTTTCTTCAAGAGGCACTGACCAAGGAAGTTTCATATGTGGTACAGTTGTCTGAAATTTCATTTAGGCCTAAATTTAGTAACTTAAGTAATCTGTAGGTAGCTTTTCAATGTCACTTTTAAGTTAAAAATATCTTCGTTTATTAATAAATAACTGATCTGTTTTTAAACATAAATTTATTTCAATTTTTACTGTTTCTATAGGATTGAATGCATTTGGTGTGATGTCAGAATCATGGTGACCAACAAGTAGACATGCTGCACTCGCTGGAAGCATAACGATTGCTTGACATATCAGTGGTCGAGATCCTTTTCAGTGTGCACTTCACTTTTCTCCCAAGAGTTCAGGCAGACTTGGACACATTTCTAGAAGCCTGGAATCATCCACTCTCCTCAGAAGGCAATCGAAGTTCAGAGCCTCTGTGGCGCATTGGACTGATACACACAAAATTTATCAATCCGAGAGATATGAGGTATGGAGAATCTCCTTTCTTTACTCTGTCACCACACTGCTGTTTGTGCATTAGGCTAAGTGGATTTTTAACGATGTATTTAACTGCTAAATCATTAGGACATTGAAGAGCCAGATCTAGATGGTGACATATCAGTTTCTTACGATGCCTGTGAAGATTTCAGAGCTATTCAAGAATTTGAATCACCTTTGAGTTTGGATGGGTTGAGGGCACTCAAACACCTTCTGAATTAAACTGGTCCTAATATCCCTGTTAAAGAACTGTATTTGCTTTGTCAGTTTTTTTTCTTCAACAAATATGGGGTAAATACATAAAAAAAAATCACTGCTATGTCCCAGTCTAGATATGGCTCGTTGATGTCCTAAAGATTTAGCACTTAAATACATCATTAAAATCTACTTAGATTAATTCATAAACAGCAGTGTGGTGACAGGGTAACTAAAGCAGGGTCACAATACCTCATCTCTTTACCTTTAATTAAGGACACTTTTCCCCTTGTTCAGTGCCTCTTGAAGAAAACATGAACCTGGCAATCTGTGCATCCTCCACTCCTTGGTCTACCTTGACCCTGTTTTAAAGAAAAAAAAATACAATACATTTCCAGAAATAAAATTCAAATGCTTTTACTTTCCTGAACTGGGCGGTTGTTATTTGCTGCATTCAAGTACACAACCTGCAAATACAAAGGAAAAAAGAATAATGCAACAAAAAGAACACAAATAAATACATTGGAACTGAATGTATTACAAGCTTCTTTTCCATAAACAGGAATCAATTTTCATATACATCATCGTGAATGGACTGTTTTTGATAGCAGATGACTAGTAACACTGTAAATCAAATGCATACATGGTGAAACCTGTGTTTTATAGGAACACAGACTAAACAAACCTTCAAATATTACGCTGTATCTATTTACAAGATTAAAGATAAAACATTTTGAAAACTTTACTGTCATTCCTATAGCTTTATATATACCCTGTGTGTGTGTGTGCGTGTGCGTGTGCGTGTATCATTACATATGTGTTCATATGTGTATCTCTTATCATCAGAAGACTGCAATCATTAGTAAACCGAAGACTTCCTATTAATAAAGTATCTGAAAAAGATCTACTCTATGAACAATGGATTAAATTACATTAAATAAAGGCAAAATAAATGAATGAATAAAACAAGCAAATGAAACGATAACTCACATGTATCTGGTCCACTGGTGCCATGTCTTAAGTCAAGATAATTATAAATCATCTTATAGCAGCCGTCCAAAACTGACTTCCGGAAAAGAGGAATAACCAATGACATTTGAGGTTACAATTAAAACAGCAAGCTCCGCCCCACGACTGACAAAAAAAAAGTGTTCGCACGAGCAGGTGAGGGAAGATCGAGCGAGAGGATGTGGGGAATGATCATGCGTGCGCAAGGGCTTGTATTGCGCGCAGAGGACGTCACGCGCGCGCGAGGGTTTGAAATGAGCTCGCGGGCTCCCGTTTCCTCGTGTGTAAATCTGTTTTCCTCTCACGGAATTACTTTACCGCGCGCGCCAGCATCAGTGGTGCGCTCGGTTATTAATGGCATAGAATTGCCGCCATAGAACACACCCTTAGTTTGGTTAGGCACATACGGTGGTGTAGAAGGTCGAGCGGGTAAAGCACCTGACAACACAGTGAGGGGAACTGAAGAAGGGGCCTCAGCACTACTAACCACAGGAGGCTCAGAGCCCGGAGGGGAACTGCCAAGCAAATCCATCGAAAGATCCTTGTAAGGTTTTAGGCGAATGTGATGAACCACCCACCTTCTTAACTGTGGATTTCTTGGATCTGTAATCTCAAAAGTTACACCAGGGCTGTCATCTTTGTCCATTCTCCTCAAAATTTTGTATGGCCCTTTTCAATTTAGGAGCCAGTTTATTCTGCTTTTGAGCTGGGTCATCCAAAAATACAAAGTCACCTGGCTTATGTGGGTGGAAATATGTCTTTTTGTCATACTACCATTTCTGATTAAGTTTAGCTGCAGTGAACTGCACAGCAGCATCTTTGAAAGCACAGGACAAACGTGTGGTCACATCACAAGCATAGTCTGCAGGGGTGCTGGCGTACAGGAAGAGACAGGAGGACTACAGTTCAGAACGATATTGGCAGGTAGGGAGAGGTACGGGTTTTCTCAATGCCCAGTTGACTGCACAGATGGTTAATCAAATCTAGCTCAAACGGTCTACCTTGGTCCGTATGAATTATCTCAGGGAACCTGTGCTGCTTAATGTAATCCTCAAAAATGCACTGTGCTACAGTTGTTGCACGCTAATCTTTCAGAGTGTACAAACTGACAAAATGGGTAAAATAATTAATCACAACTAAAACATACCTATTCCCAAGTGAAGTAACAGGTAGATCACTGATGTCAGCGGCAATTCTTTGGAATGGTCTTTCTGCGTAAATTGACTGTAACGGGGCCCTTTCATGAGGAGTGGTAGAAGCACAGGACTGACAGGATACACATTCAGCACATCATTTCTGGATATCGCGGGACATGTAAGGCCAATAGCATATTTTCTTGGCTCTCAATAAAGTATGCTTGGCACTCAAATGACCACTAAACTCCTCCCCATAAAAACACTTAAGAGCTGTTAGAATGAGTACTTCAGGCAAGACTACTTGGCAACCAGGTGGGCTATGGGCTAATATACCCTCTTAGACTGGTAATTTAGGGAATTCATGCCATAGTTTCCTCAGTGTGGCAGGGGAATGTTTCAGTCTGCCTAACGGGGGTCTTTGATTGCCATTCTCTTTCCAGTCCATGACTGTACTAAGACAAAAGTCAGCCTTTTGCTGAGCTTGTAATTCAGCCAAATTCAACTGTCAGACTCATGTCAGGAAGAACTTTACAAACCAGTGGCACTTCAGAAGAAAAGCAGACTTTTTCAGCTGTGGTAGTGCTGTAAATTACGTACTGCACTGATTTGTTTCAGTTACAGGTGAGCTAGGATGCCGCGACAAAGAATCAGCATTACTATGCTGCTTACCTTCCCTGTGCAGAATGGTAAAGCTCAAGGACTACAATTTTCCTCAATTACATCATGGGAAAGGAGCTGCTGAACTTTCCTGTCTATCTCAGCTCAAATGTGTGGTGATGTTCTATAAGCCCTCTGCCTAATGGGCTGTGCATCCCAAGTATGGATGGTATGCTTGACCAAATCGGTACGACCATAGTCATAATCATCTGCACTCTGCCTAATGGGCTGTGCATCCAAAGTACGGATGGTACGCTTTACCAAATCAGTACAACCATAGTCATAATCATCTGCACTAAAAACATCTGAGTACTTGGAAATCAGAGTCTCTAGCTGACTCTGTTCTTCTCTGTCCAGTGCAGACTAACTGATGTCTACTTTAGGTTTTGGACAGGGTTCAATTTGAGTCTGTATCTGAGCTACTGTGGGTTCCAGCATTGTAATTGTGTACTCTTCACCTGGTTGAGTGACTAAGGAATGAAACTCACCTAGCCTTTTGCCACAGGGAATATGGCAATCCTCATTTGTCGGATTCATGGCTCGAACACAAGTCACACCTGCTTTTACAGAGGTTCCACAAAAAGACCAGGTACCGACTGAATTTCAGGGTCTAAGAGTCCAACATAATTGCATGTGAACTTTTTTCCGCCAATGTTGGACTGACATTTTATCAAAATGTTAATTTGTGACTTGGCAGGGACCAGAATGGGCTCTAAAGTCACAGCACTACTCCTAAGAAGGACTATTTCTTGCGAATGCAGGAAATTGAATTCTAAAACCGCAAGTGCAGCGCATTAGCATTCATTAGCCGGTTAGCTTGTCATTCGCATTTCCATTCACCTCTATTGCTGATTTCTTTTTTTCTCTCACTCAGTTTCTTTTCTCTCTCTCGCTCCGTTTTTTCACGAGTTCACCAAACAACAGTGGTAAGTCAGAATCATTCATCAATCACGGTGAGTAATGGCTTCTTCTCCCGCTATTGTTGTTTGCACCGCTTGCCACATGTATAGTTTAGCTTTCTCTGTCAGCTATGAGGGATTCACATGTGATAAATGCAGGGAAATAGCTAGGCTGACAGAGAATGTTTTAGAATTAGAGATACGCATCCAAACTTTAATTGAGGATAGTAAGAATGTGAGGACCTTATATAGGGCTTTGGATGCGACTAGCTCAGGGAGTCCTGTACATTGTTCGGTTCTGGTTACAGAGCCTCCGCAGCAGGGCAACTGGCTGACTATGGCAACAGGGCAACATAGGGTCAAAACACCGCTCTTCTGTTCCGATCAAAACATTAAACAGGTTCTCCCCACCCACTGAGAAACCTGATCAAAGTGCTCAAGTTATTGGCGATTCTATTGTATGGAACGTGAAAATAGAGACACCAGCCACCATAGTCCAATGTTTACCGGGAGCCAGAGCACCTGACATCTTGGCAAATTTGAAAGTGCTGGCTAATGCTAAAATGATTGTTATTCACGCCGGCGCTAATGATGTTCAACTTCGCCAGTCGGAGATCACTAAAAATAACATTAAAGAGATGTGTGAACTTGCAAGTATGATGTCAGAATCGGTAATGTGCTCTGGTCCCCTCCCTGCTAACCGTGGTGATGAGATACATAACAGACTGTCATCACTCAATGGCAAGATGTATAAGTGATCACTGGATTGATCACAGATCATAACTTAGATGTGCTCTTTTTGACAGAAACCTGCCTAAAATCTGATGATTACATTATTGTATATGAGTCTACCCCACAAGATTACTGTTATAAACATAAGCCGTGTCCTAAAGGTAAAGGGCGAGGTGTTGCTACAATTTATAATAAATAATTTCAGTATTTCTCAGAGCGCGGGCTTCAAGTATAACTCGTTTGAAGTAAAGGTGCTTCATATAACATTATCTAGAGAAGCACATGTTAATGATAGATCCCCTGTGATGTTTGTACTGGCTACTGTATACAGGCCAACAGGGCACCATACAGACTTTATTAAAGAATGTGCTGATTTTATATCCCAATTAGTGCTGGCTGCAGATAAAGTTTTAATTGTTAGTGATTTTAATATCCATGTTGATAATGAAAAAGATGGGTAACACTTTCTACGAAGCCTGTATTTATAATGCATTATAAGGGTATTCTTAAGGCATTAAAATGAATGCATAATGCACTATAAAACAACTTATAATATGTTATATCAACTCATGAATAATCATAACAACAGTTATAATACATCATAATACTTACGTATTTGTGGTTATAAGTTTAAGAGTATGATTATTTATAAAACACAATGAACACCATATTAATTCTACTTCATTTACAGAATAATGTACTGTATCATATCTTGACATTGTTTAAGATCTTAGTACAGCTTGTGAGTGGTTAGATGTTTCCTGTGGAGCTAATGTTAATTAACTGATGTGAGCATTATACTCCAACTGAAAAAAATGCAATATTTTATATGGTTACATTTTATTTTGATGGTCCCCTTAATCAATCGACTACAAGCAACTTTGCAACATGCCAACTAACTCTCATTAGAGTATTAGTATGCTCAAGAATGGTAGAATCTAGTATGGTAGAATAAGTTGAAGTACTTGCAAAGACACTTATATCAGTTTATCTGTTGGTGGGACCTCAAAATAAAGTGTTATCCAAATACAGCTAGCAGAATATAATATCTAATGCTGTAGTAATATGTAGTTGCAAAGTTACTTCAACAGTTGTCTAAAGGGTACCATCGAAATAACCAAACTGATAGTACAATAAAAATAGTTTAAAGCAAATGTGTCATATTACACATTAATCTGATCAGATATCTGATCTTACGGTTGTTTAAAAAAAAAAATTATTATTATTATTATTATTATTATTACTACTTATAAGTGGTCTTTGACCACTTTAGTACACGTATCTAAGAAAAGGAAAAAGGGCACACCAAGATATGAGACTTATAATATATTATAACTATGAGAAATATAATCCATTGCAAAAGTGGATGCAACGTGTTCATTGTCATAAATCATCATACTCTTAAAAGCTAAAAGCACAAATAAGTAAATATTATAATATATTAAAACTGTTCTTATGAATATTCATGCGATGATACAACATTTTATAAGGTTTTTTATAATGCAGATGATGTGTTATGCATTCATTATAATGCCTTAAGAGTACCCTTATAATGAATTATAAATACGGGCTTCATAGAAAGTGTTACCAAAAGATGCATTGGGATCAGCATTCATAGACATTCTGAACTCTATTGGGGTTAGACAACACGTCTCAGGACCTACTCATTGTCGAAATCATACTCTAGATTTAATACTGTCACATGGAATTGATGGTGGTTATGCAGCCAAGCGATTATATCTCAGATCATTATCTAGTCTTGAGCAAACTTCATATAGCTAAAACTGTAAAATCTAATCCTTGTTACAAGTATGGTAGAACATCACTTCTACCACAAAAGACTGCTTTGTAAGTAATCTTCCTGATTTATCCCAAATCCTTAGCATATCCAAAACCTCAGAACAACTTGATGATGTAACAGAAACTATGGACTCTCTCTTTTCTAGCATTTTAGATACAGTTGCTCCTTTACGCTTAAGGAAGATTAAGGAAAACAGTCTGACACCGTGGTATAATGAGCACACTCGCACCCTAAAGAGAGCAGCCCGGAAAATGGAGCGCAGCTGGAGGAAAACAAAACTAGAGGTATTCCGTATTGCATGATGGGAAAGTACCCTATCCTACAGAAAAACAATAAAAATTGCTAGATCTGATTACTTTCTGTCTCTTTTAGAAGAAAACAAACATAACCCCAGGTATTTATTCAATACAGTGGCTAAATTAACGAAAAATAAGGCATCAACAGGTGTTGACACTTCCCAACAGCACAGCAGTAATGACTTTATGAACTACTTTACTTCCAAGATCGATACTATTAGAGATAAAATTGTAACCATGCAGCCATCAGCTACAGTATCGCATCAGATAGTGTGCTATAGATCGCCTGAGGAACAATTCCACTCATTCTCTACTATAGGAAAGGAAGATTTATATAAACTTGTTAAATCATCTAAACCAAAAACATGTATGATAGACCCAATTCCATCTAAACTACTAAAAGAGGTGCTTCCAGAAGTCACAGATCCTCTTCTGGCTATTATTAATTAATCATTGTCATTAGGATATGTCCCAAAAACTTTCAAACTGGCTGTAATTAAGCCTCTCATAAAAAAAAACACAACTTGACCCCAAAGAACTAGTTAATTACAGACCGATCTCGAATCTCCCTTTTCTGTCCAAGATACTAGAAAAGGTAGTATCCTCACAATTATATTCCTTCTTAGAGAAAAATGGTATCTGTGAGGATATCCAGTCAAGATTTAGACCGTATCATAGTACTTGGACTGCTCTCATCAGAGTTACAAATTACAAGCTCTTATCATCCGATTGTGGTTGTATCTCTCTATTAGTACTACTGCATCTTAGCGCTGCGTTCGACACTATAGACCACAACATTCTTTTGAATAGACTAGAAAACTTGTTGGCATTAATGGAAGTGCATTACCATGGTTCAAATCGTACTTGTATGACCGCCATCAATTCGTAGCAGTGAATGAAGAGGTATCATATCGATCACAAGTGCAGTATGGAGTACCTCAAGGCTCAGTACTAAGGCCGTTACTCTTCACACTTTACATGATACCCTTGGGAGATATCATAAAAAAAAACATGGTGTTAGCTTTCACTGTTATGCTGATGATACTCAGCTCTATATTTCTTCGCTGCCCGGCGAAACATACCAATTTGAAAAACTAGCGGAATGCATAGTCGATATAAAAAACTGGATGATGAGTAATTTCTTACTGCTAAATTCTGAAAAAACAGAGGTGTTAATTATAGGACCTAAAAACTCTGCATGTAATAACCTAGAACACTGTCTAACACTTGATGGCTGCTCTGTCAATTCTTCGTCATCAGTTAGGAACCTAGGTGTGCTATATGATAGCAATCTTTCCTTAGAAAGCCACGTTTCTAGCATTTGTAAAACTGCATTTTTCCATCTCAAAAATATATCTAAATTACGACCTATGCTCTCAATGTCAAATGCAGAAATGTTAGATTATTGTAATGCTTTATTGGGTGGTTGTTCTGCACACTTAATAAACAAACTCCAGCTGGTCCAAAATGCAGCAGCTAGAGTTCTTACTAGAACCAGGAAGTATGACCATATTAGCCCGGTTCTGTCAACACTGCACTGGCTCCCTATTAAACATCGTATAGATTTTAAAATATTGCTTATTACTTATAAAGCCCTGAATGGTTTAGCACCTCAGTATTTGAACGAGCTCTTGTTACATTATAGTCCTCCACGTCCGCTGCGTTCTCAAAACTGTAGCAATTTGATAATACCTAGAATATCAAAATCAACTGCAGGAGGCAGATCCCAAACTCTGGAACAATCTACCTAACATTGTTCGGGAGGCAGACACACTCTGTCAGTTTAAATCTAGATTAAAGACCCATCTCTTTAACCTGGCTTACACATAACACACTAACACATTTCTAATATTCAAATCCGTTAAAAGGATTTTTAGGCTGCATTAATTAGCTCAACCGGATCCGGAAACACTTTCCATAACACCCAATGTACTTGCTACATCGCTAGAAGAATGTCATCTACGCTAATATTAGTCTGTTTATCTCTTATTCCGAGGTCACCGTAGCCACCAGATCCAGTCTGTATCCAGATCAGATGGTCACTGCAGTCACCCGGATCCAGTACGTATCCAGACCAGATGGTGGATCAGCACCTAGAGAGGACCTCTACAGCCCTGAAAGTCAGCGGAGACCAGGACAACTAGATGAGCCCCAGAGACAGATCCCCAGTAAAGACCTTGTCTCAGACGGCCACCGGGACAAGACCACAGGAACCAGTTGAGTCCTCTGCACAATGTGACTTTGCTGCAGCCTGGAATTGAACTGCTGGTTTCGTCTGGCCAGAGGAGAACTGGCCCCCCGACTGAGCCTAGTTTCTCCCAAGGTTTTTTCTCCCAATAGTCTGTCATTTTGCATTAATGGCAGACTATTTTCCTAATTAATGCTGTACAGTTGCTTTGACACAATCTGTATTGTTAAAAGCGCTATGTAAATAAAGGTGACTTGACTTGACTTGAGAACTTGTTGGAGGGCCATTCTTTCGTATGATAATCCTGATGATGGAAAGCATGATGTAATTGATGATCAGAGGTTGGGCGGCCATAACGATCATGGTGAGGTGAGGTTGAGCTGACACGTTGGTTACAACGAGAGAAGTAAGGCTGGCATATTGAGCAGCATAATGTGGAGACAGGCTGGTGTGAGGGGGGGGAGGTGCTAGTCTGAGAACTTATTGTGCCCATTCTTACTTTCAAACAATTCTTACTTTTCTCTTTTTAAAGATGGCTTCCCGCTCGTGCGTTTCTGGATGTGGTCGTTTCCTGCCTCCATCTGATGGTTATGATCGCTGTGTCTCGTGCCTGGGCTTACAGCTTGCTGAAGCAGCGCTCATGGATGAGTTGTGTTCTCAGTGTGGGAACATGACCATCGCGACGTTGCGGTCTAGATATCTCCTCATTAAAGGGGGGGGTATCCCCCTTGCCATGCCCCGCTCTAGCTCTTCCGGTTCTCGGAGGGCTACTTCGGTTCATGGTCAGGGAGACCTGAGGGTTACAGTGAGAGCTTCCCCGTCGAGTACGTCTACGCCTCTCATTCCTCCGGCATGTCGCACCACCTGGTGTTCCCAGACAAGTGTGTTGGGCCCTCGGACAGGGCAGGGTCCAGCATCTCGTGCGGAGCGCAGGCAGATGACAGGATGTCGATCGCTGCATCGGAGGGCGAGCTAGGCTCTGGAGATGACGATTCGGCTGCGCTGTCACCGTCAGGTAGAGTGGCGTTGCCCGAGTCAGATCAAGAGCTGAAAGCTATGCTTTCACGGGCCGCCGAGAGTGTCGGGCTGCACTGGAGGCCTCCACCTCCTCCCGAACGCTCGAGGCTGGATGATTGGTTCATGGGAGCGGCAGGAGGGCAGTGCATGAGGAGGGTACTAAGTCTTGGAAGGCACCTTTTCTGCCCGAAACAGACTTGGTGCCTCCTCCGTCCTCACAACCCTCGACAGGGAGGGGGGGCGGCCCAAGGGTATGTGGACATCCCCCCCGGTCGAGCGCGCTATTGCCAGGCAGCTCTGCCCGCAAAGCGCCGCCGCATGGAGAGGTAGTCCACGCCTTCCGTCCAGGGCCTGTAAGTTCTCGTCCGCTCTGACGGCTAAGGCTTACAGTGCTGCTGGACAGGCCGCTTCCGCCCTGCACGCCATGGCCCTCCTGCAAGTCCACCAGGCCAAAGCGTTGAAGCAGTTGCACGAGGGTGGTGCTGACCCAGGTGTGCTGCAGGAACTGCGCACGGCGACGGACCTCGCGCTTAGGGCGACGAAAGTCACGGCGCGGGCCCTGGGTCAGACGATGTCCACATTGGTGGTCCAGGAGGGCCACCTATGGCTGACCTTGGCGGATATGATGGAGACCGACAAGCATCGCTTCCTGGACTCCACGATCTCCCAGGCCGGCCTATTCGGCAAAGCAGCGGAGGGCTCTGTCCAACAGTTCTCCGCCACACGGAAGCAGACGTAGGCGTCTCGACGCATCCTGCCCCAGCAGTCGGCTGCTGTAGCCACCCCACCGCCGGCTGCAGCCCCTCTGTCTGCTCATCGCCGAGAGCGCCCTCCTGTGGTCTCCATCTCCGCTCCAGCTCGGCCGCAGCAGCAGCCTTCACAACGGCCGCAGCGTGGAGCTGGCCGCAGGAAAGCGGCGCAGCCCGTCTCTGCCCCTGCCAAGCCCGTGAAGCGCCAGGGCAGGTGGCGTCCCTGAGACGGGTGACCCGGAGCTCTTTGATCCTGCTCTTCAGGAGATGGTGACTACACCACTCCTTCCCCCGGCGGAGGGTCGGGTGGAGAGACCTTTGTTCCTGTTTTTTTCTGTTACGCCGCTGGCTACCCAGCCAGTGTTGCCCAAAACCTCAACAGAAGAGCGGGTTCCTTTTTCTCCGGGTTCCAAGAGGGCGAGGATGGCAGTGCACGAGACCCAGTCTCCACACGGCCATCCCCCTCTCCCTTCGCTAATGGGCAGCGGGTTCAGTTCAAGGCAGCCCAACCCGGGAGCCAGGTAAGTGGCGAGCCGCGCACTCAGACCCCACCCTGGGACGCACGGGCCTTCCGGGTTGGGTCCCTGTGTTCCACTTCGCTGCCCCAATGCGGGTACGTCGGTGGTCTCCCTAGTCCCACTAGTTCGGTCGCTGGGGGCCTGGTTAGCGCCCCCCAGACCGTCTCGTGGCTCATGATAACCATCAGACTCGGCTACGCGGTTCAATTCGCCCGGCGCCCTCCCAAGTTCAGGGGCATTCGGTCACCTCTGTGCCGGACAAGGATGCTACTGTCTTGCGTGCGGAGATCACGGTCTGACTAGCGAAGGCGTGATAAAGCCGTCCCTAGCGAGATGAGGTCAGGTTTTACAACCCATACTTCATCACCCAAGAAGCAGTGGGTTACGACCAATTTTGGACCTGCGCGTCTTGAACCGGGCCCTTCTCCGGTTACCGTTCAAGATGTTGACGCGGGAACGCATCTTCGGATGCATCCGTCCCTGATATTGGTTTGCAGCGATCGATCTGAAGGACGCGTACTTTCATGTTTCGATTCTCCCTCGACACAGACCGTTCTCCGCTTTGCGTTCGAAGGGCAAGCATATCAGTACAAGGTCCTCCCCTACGGGCTATCCCTGTCGCCTCGTGTCTCCACCAAGGTCGTGGAGGCAGCCCTCGCTCCATTGAGGGAAGCGGGCATTCGCGCTCTCAACTACCTCGACGACTGGCTCACACTGGCCCAGTCCCGAGCGCAGTTGTGCGAACACAGGGATATGGTGCTCAGTCACCCCAGCCGATTGGGGCTTCGGGTCAACTGGGAAAAGAGCAAACTCTCCCCGGTGCAGAGGATCTCTTTTCTCCGCATGGAGCTGGACTCGGTCAACCTCTCAGCACGTCTCTCAGTAGAGCGTGCACAGTCGATGCTGAACTGCCTGGGGTCCTTCCAGTGCAAGACGGCGGTTCCACTGAGACAATTTCAGAGGCTCCTGGGCATATGGCATCCGCAGCCGCTGTAACGCCGCTCGGGTTACTTCATATGAGACCGCTTCATCGTTGGCTTCACGACCGGGTCCCGAGAAGGGCATGGCGACACGGCACTTACCGGATTTCTGTCACCCCATTCTGCAGTCAGACCTTCAGCCTGTGGGCAGATCTTGCCTTACTTCGGACAGGGGTGTCCCTTGGGCAAGTATCCAGGCACCCAGGCATCCAGGGGCTGGGGTGCCATGTGCAATTGGAATGCAGCTGCGGGTCTCTGGTCGGGGCCCCGGCTGCAGTGGCATATCGACTGCCTCGAGTTGCAAGCAGTATGGTTGGCTCTGCGCCGCTTCAAATCGCTGCCACACGACAAGCACGTACTGGTCCGTATGGACAATACTGCGACCGTTGCATACATCAACCACCATGGAGGTCTACGCTCCCGTCGCATGTCGCGACTCGCCCGTCACCTTCTCCTCTGGAGTCAGAAGCATTTGAGGTTGCTTCGGCGCCGTTCACATCCCAGGCGAGCTCAACCATGCAGCCGACGAGCTCTCACGTCATTCCGCCCTTCCGGGAGAATGGCGACTCCACCCCGAGACAGTCCAGCTGATTTGGAGACGCTTTGGGGACGCTCAGGTAGACCTGTTTGCCTCCCCGGACACATCCCATTGCCAGTTGTTTTACTCCCTGGCCGAGGGACCCCTCGGCACAGACACACTGGCATGCAGCTGGCCTCGGGGCCTACGCAAATATGCGTTTCCCCAGTGAGCCTTCTCACACAGATGCTGTGCAAGGTCAGGGAGGACAAGGAGAAGGTCCTGCTTGTGGCGCCATATTGGCCCACTCGGACTTGGTTCCCGAACTGGTGCTCCTCGCGACAGCCCCTCCTTGGCTTATTCCTCTGAGGAAGGATCTCCTTTTTCAGAGAGGGGGCACCCTCTGGCACCCGCGGCCAGACTTGTGGAATCTCCACTTATGATCCCTGGACGGGACGCGGAGGTTCTAGGTGGGCTACCCCCAGCGGTAGTAAACACCATTGCTTCAGCTAGAGCCCTGTCTACTAGACACGCTTACAGGCTGAAGTGGAACATGTTCGTCGGTTGGTGCTCTTCCCACCGTGAAGACCCCCGTAGATGCCCGATCGCAGTCGTGCTTTCTTCCTGCAGGATGGGTTGGAGCGAAGGCTTTCTCCCTCCACCCTGAAAGTGTATGTAGCCGCCATTGCCGCGCATCACGTTGCAGTAGACGGTAAGTCTCTGGGGAGGCACGACTTGGTCATCAGGTTTCTCAGGGGGGCAAGGAGGCTGAATCCTCCGCGCCCGCACCTGTTACCCTCTTGGGATCTCCCATCGGTCCTGACGGCCCTGAAGGAGGAACCCTTCGAGCCTCTGCAGTCAGTAGAACTTAAGATTCTGTCATTAAAAACAGCGCTCCTCACCGCATTGGCCTCGGTCAAAAGGGTAGGGGACCTGCAGGCATTTTCGGTCGATGATTCGTGCCTAGAATTCGGAAAGGGTAACTCTCATGTTGTCCTGAGACCCCGACCTGGATATGTGCTCAAAGTTCCCACCATGCCTTTTAGGGATAAGGTGGTGAACTTGTAAGCGCTGCCCGGGAGGAGGCAGACCCAGCCATCCCTCTGCTCTGTCCCATTCGCACTCTGCACATTTACGTGGACCGTACGCGGAGCTTCAGGAACTCAGACCAGCTCTTTGTCTGCTTCAGAGGACAGCAGAAGGGAAAGACTGTCTCCAAACAAAGACTTGCCCACCAGTTAGTGGAGGCTATAGTCTTGGCATACCAGGCCCAACGTTTACCATGCCCCCTCGGAGTGAGAGCTCACTCCACGAGAGGAGTAGCATCTTCTTGGGCATTGGCGCGGGGCGCCTCGATAGCAGACATCTGTAGAGCTGCCGGATTCACGTTTGCGAGATTCTATAATCTCCCTGTAGAGCCCGTGTCCTCTCGTGTACTCGCCTCAGGTAGGCAGAAACACCGGACCTGCTCGGTGTCGATCAAGCTTGCTTCGCCATTCCCCTCTACGGACCGGATAAGTGCGCTTTTGTGCTCCTCAATCAGTTCCCCATGGCAAACCCTGGTGGAGTTCCTCCCGCACCCTCGGCGGGCAGGCGTGGCGGAGCGCCAGACGCCAAGCTCAGCACTCGTGTGCATGCCCAAGGTCAGCCCTTGTGCTGGGCTAGGTGCCGTGTGTAGTGATTCCCCCTTCGGGTGATCCCACATGTGTATTCTTCCACGGTACGGCTCCCCTCACGGTAAGCCGTGTCTTTCCCTGGCAGTCGTTCAACGCCATCTCTGCTGCGTAGTCATCTCACCACAGGCGGGTTGAGTCTACCGCAGGGACATCCATATGTAGCACTGCCCTGGGCCAATCCATATGTGTAATTCCACATGATAACTCCTATGTGCGGGATGTGGCTTCCGAAGCGTCCCAACTGGGTACGCTTTCCCAGTGTTATCAATGTACCACTGTATGGAACAGCAGTGGCGGACACCTCTGCCAATCCGTTGTCCTATCTTCTGCCCCAGCTGGTGTGAGGGGACTTGCCGGCTTCCGCAGGGCACTGGAGGGGTCAGCAATAGTGGCGTTTTCCATACGGATCCAATCGCCGGTCACGACATAACTTGACGTGACCGACAGATAGGGAATGTCTCGGTTACATATGTAACCCTCGTTCCTGAAGGAGGGAACGGAGACGTACGTTCCGTCGACACAGTTGCTGTACCACCGCTGTACGGCCGGGCACGTAGTCTCGGCTCCTCAGCGAAAAAAAACTGATGTGCGTTTGCACGTACTCTACTTTTATTACCGTGCTGCGGGGCGGGTTGCGCGTGGCGAAACACGCACGCCAAATGTCATTGGCTTGTTTAGTCTACACTCGAAGGTGATTGGGCTCTCGAGCGAGATCCCAATTCGTCAGTCACTAACGTAACGTCTCCGTTCCCTCCTTCAGGGAACGAGGGGTACACAAGTAACCTAAAGTCATATCAAGCAGGGCTCCGCAAAATCTGGCTCCACTTTCCTGCATAGTTTAGCTCTAACCCTAATCAAACTCATCTGAGTATGCTAATCAGTGTCTTCAGGATCATTAGGAAATCACAGGTGGGTGAGATTGATCAAAGTTGGAGCTAAACTCTGCAGGAAAGTGAGTTTAATGAACCAGATTTGAGGATCCCTGAAATAGGCCGATTTGCTTTTCATAGGGTGTTTGAAAATACCCCTTTCAGTCAAGTCCTCCTTATTCTGAAGTTGAGATTGAGAAAAAGGTGTGGTTGCGGAATTCAAGAGACAGAGCGGGTGGACAAAAGGAGCGCCACCACCATCTTCTGACTAGTTGAGAGACTTTGGGGGAAGATTGAGCTTTGCCAATTAATACTTTAGCACATCAAAACACATTTTCAGCAGCGGTCAAAGTAATAATTTGGTATTTTTTTATTTTTATGTTAATTTGTACAGGGTATATACAGGAATCATGGAGTTAAATTTAATACCTTTTAAGACCTTTTTTAAGACTTTCCATACATTTTAAGACCTTATCGCCACTCCAAGTTTTAACCCATTACATCGGCAACACTTTAACTTACATATACTATATATTGATTGTAAGATAGCACAAATAAACAGACTTACTTTGTGATAACTCCTTATCAATACAACATAATTCAGAAGTGGAGAATGAAGCACAAGATAATTAATTGAGTGACTAACCAATGCAACCCACGAAACAAGAATTAGACCAATAAACAAAACAACTGACAAAACGTATTGAGGAGGGAAAATAAAACTCTCCGAGCTAACGGGGCAATAAGTTCACACAGTATATTCAAAAGTTGTATTTGTAAAATCAACTCTTATAACTGTCTGCAAACCATAGCTGTTCCGTGGAACACTTCTCATGACAAAAATCTGACTGATCAGACAGTTTACCTGTGATTACAGAGTGCTTGATTTGATGCAGACTTGACCATGTCAGTACTGTACCTGATCAAGTCTGAATGATCACGGAAGGTAAACTAATGATCACAACTATTACATCATTTTAATTGTGCATCCCAAGCCCATGCCAGTAAAAAAAAGCCCAAAGTAGCGTGCAAATTATCATGTCCCAAATATAAAAATGGCATTTCCATCCCTAAAATACATATTTTACAGTCACTGTTGTTATGCACATTTATCATAAACACAGTTCAAATGCTTCCTACTAGTGTGGCCCAAAACATTTAGCAGTTTTATTACAGGTAGAATGCAAAAAGTTTCAGTACAAGCATTTTAACCAAATGTAAATTATGCAATATTTCAAAACTTTAACCCACTTGGGAAAATCAACCAATGCAACAATTTAAAAGTAGCCCAATTCTGTCGAAAAAAACATGGACTTGGCAACCCTGCATCCAAGAAGAGCTACCAGAGTCAGATTTGACTGATCACAGGTCAAAAGTAAGGAGAGATAACTGACGAGATGTTGGAGGATTTGCTCCTCAACAGACAAATATCTTTTATCGTAAGATGTGCTCCCTTTACAAAATGCACGTGCGATCACGAAATCGAAAGTGAAATGCGACTGGTGAGTGCTTCATTCAAAAGGGATTGAAATACCCCACATATGATGGTGGCAACCGTTGCTGCGAGAATTATTTATTATATACAATATTAGAATGTTTGCGGGAACGGACACAAAAATTGC
>JADLZN010010891.1:0-28601 GCA_018155175.1 Sinocyclocheilus anophthalmus
CTGGCAGTGGCAGCAGATATGCAATCAATTTTCTAATTTGAGGCTGTATTACGTCGATTCTGGAACCCAACATCACAACAAGATGATATTTTAAGCACCTTATGTAGCCGAACCTGCGCTGGTTTAAATGGGCTGCCTCCCGTTTCCACTTTGTTTTGCTGCCTCCAGCTAGCGCGTGATTCGTATTGCGGACCGAGTTTACCTGTGGTTGCCCTTTGCCGTTCTTCACATCGCAAACCAAGGCCAACCGAAGAGATGCCTCATGCATTTAATTAGCCAGCCAAACTCGAACTGTCTCAGCAGAGCTCCGAGATCTGAGCTTTAAAATATATTGATGCTTGTTTTGTACTTATTCTCAAATATATTTCTCATGACAATCAAAACCTAAAATAAAACCTGTAAATATGGACCTTTTACAACATTGAGGTTACCTAATGTGAAATTTTTTTCAGTTCAACGTTGGCTAGTAATCTATTGAGAAAATAATTGTATGTTATTACAATTTTTTAGGCCCCCTTTCTATTTTTGGCATTAGTTTGTGTTATAGTGTTTGTTTTACATTCATTTTAGCTTTATGACATTTGTGTGTGGGTGTGTTTTAAAGGCATCTGCAATGAAGCATCAAGAAAGACGTGAGCAGGCCAGCCACACTGAGACTGATAATTCATGGTAAGAGAGTAACCTGCCTATTATTTTGAGAGGTTTGTGTAGCTATCCATAATATTGTATTAGCTTTCTTGTTTTTCAGGGAACACATTTCTTTCTGTAACAAAGTGGATGGTGAACAAAGATGGCCTACGTTTTGGAGCAGCACCTGGGATTTAAAAATGCCTTATATCTATTCTTTGACTGATTATATTTTTTCCCCATTATTTTTCTGTTGCCTGAATATTCTTTGTGAGGATAAATCCAGAGGATACAACATAATGCACTGCAAAAAAACACAAGACAGGAGAAATGGTGAAGATGCACTGTTCCAGCATTGGAAGACTGTGTATTTTTAAGTGTTATATGCAATGTTTTAAATAAAGAATTTGATATTTTGTAATAATTGTGTCTGTTTGAATTGAATGTCAGTAGTACCTATGTAGGAAAAAAAAAGAATTCTATATAAAAATGATAAAAATCTAATGAAATCTATATTCAAATGAATGAATACTGATGACTTGGATTTTTTTTTACAGTAATTGCACTGTATTACATGATCACAGTACCACATAGTTACTGTAAAACTGAAAATTCAAAAAAACAAAACAGCCCTGTAGACCGTTAGGGATGTGCATCTCATGACTCAGGCGATACGATACGCATCTCGATGCATATAGCCAACGATACGATACATTAAAGATACATATGAAGCAACTACTGATGCTATATGATTCGATTAACCCCTGTTACGATGCAGTGCGATCCGATTTCGATTCGATTCAATTCAACACAATGCGATTCGATGCAATGGAGAAAATATAAATTTTCATGCCTTAAAGTCCCCCTGTAGTCAAATATTTTATCCCTTAAAACTTATCTTTGATCATTAAAATTACATATTTAAATGTTTTTTCTTGTGAAAATAATTTTCTCATTCCTTAAAATAGCTTGAATGCAACTCTACACCCTTGCCTCATTTACTATATGCTGATCTATGAATATGCAAATTAGCCCTGCATCCACTCACTCACACACCAGCCAGTTCCTCCTGATTCACTGAAATGTAGTAAATGCAAAACAATGGCTTACACGGATAATGACTGATAAAACGATCTTTTTACTAGCGGACAACTACAGTGAATACTGTAACATTCGTTAAAGTTACTTACTTGACGATGTTGTGTCCTAAAATGCCTTGAAGACTCGAATGCAGCCATTGTGATTGTTAATTTGCATACGCGTGTGAAGTGCAGACGCCGATGCGGGAGAGGTGGGTCTGATTCCGGGCTACTTTTACACTGTTGCCACTGGTTATAATGCAAGTTAGCGGTTCTAAATACAAATAAACGACAGCTTCATTGGTTTTTGTGTTGGGGGGGGGGGGGTTGCTCTGATTTATTTTTTTGGTTTTGTGCTGGTATTGTAAATTTTTTGCATGCTAGTGATAGGAATCGATCCCTTGACGTTATTGGTTATTGGTTTGTGACGTAGCAAACCGAGGGCTGTTTCAAACCGTGTTTCTGGGTCAGGCTTTGGGAAACTACAGTTTTAAGGAGAAAATACTCAGCAATGGTGTTGATTAATAGATTGTCACATGGTTTGTCTAAAAGCATATTCAAAACACCACATAGACAAATAAACAACAAAAAACTTGATTTTCACTACAGGGGAACTTTAAGGCCTGTTTCATAAAACAAGTTAACCAAATAAGCCAGGCTTATTTCAGTTAGTCTGACTCATTGTCAAATGATTTGATTCCATAAAGCAAATTTAACATAACTCAAGCTAAGTCGCTCTGGCAACTTATGCTGGGAAACTAACCCGGTCTAAAGCAGGCTAACTGTCAGGCTAATCTAAGCTCCTCTACTGACCAATAGGAACGTAATGATATTACCACTGTCCGCATTTAACTATTTAACTATTATTATTACATACTATTATTTGACTTAATTAAAAACAATTTTTTTTTTACAGTTTCTAGCCATGCAGCCTGTCTCTCTTTTTATTACAGCTGTACCTTTTATAGATTGCAGAACAGATACCAGAACATTAGAATATTACAATCTAAAATTGCTCTTTAAAGCATTAAAATAACTAAAATAAAAGTTAAAATCACTAAATTAAAATAAATAATAATAACTGCTATAAGAAACACCATAACTCATTGGAGCTTAGTAAAATACACTTTATAGGTAGGTTTAAAATTCTACAAAGGACACATTTACTGTCCACAAAAACAAATTTTTTTAGCAAAATGTATCATTTTACGCTCAGAAGTATTGCACTCCGATTTATTGCGCTCTGGTACCGTTTAGCGCCGCAGATGCGCCTCGTTTCACTTAACCACTATCGCCCACCAACTGACAGCAAAATGGATATGTTGCATGACTTTCTAACATTTACAAGATGAAACAATCCTTGTGACGCTGTCATATTCCTTGAGAAACACACTCTCAAATGCATTGAACGCACAGATATATTCGCTGTTTGTATGGTGGATCAGGTTGATCCTGATGTCGAATTAAGTCTACTTACATAATGCACGTTCAAGTCCTCCTGGGACGTCGTAATTATTGGTGCGTTCAAGTCAGTTTAGTCGGCATAAAGATGGTGGTGTACCTTCTTTTAATTACTAGAAAATACAACAGGGTCTGCATTTTATTACTTGGATTTCAGCTGCGTAACAAAAACATGACCGATTTAAGTTTATAGGACAACTAAACTATCAAATTAAACAAATGGGGTTTGCATCCATCGATTCTGCGAATTTTTCTCATTGACACGCCCCCAACGCGGAACTCGGGGCTTAAAGAAAATTCGAGCATCAGCGCAGCCTGTGGTTATTGGAGAAATCAATCTACATATAAAATATTGGTCACAAATTTTTGGTCACTTTTTAAATAATAAAAGTATAGTGCATCTATAATTAATTATATATAAATAAATAGTTTTTTTTACCGATGCAAATATGTTAGAAATGATGCATCGCGATACAAATGCCAACTTGTTGTAGATACACACTTTTTAAATGATGCATCGCATCGTTAACTTTTTATGCTCTTTTAAATTGAACTTCTCAGTGATGCTACAAGTGATTTGGGAAGCTCAGATATGTCTAAACGTTACTGCCAAACCAGTGTGAACATATGTGACAGACACATTGTGCATGTAGGATCATCTTGTCGTTTTGTCTGTGCTGTGTACAGCGTGATGATTTGATCATGTATGTATGTATGTGTGTGTGGTGATACTACATAGCCTGCATACCGCTAGAGGTTTCACTTGTCCTACTTCCTGTTGAAGAGGCTACACTTTGCCCTATTTCCTTTGTGAAACAAAAAATAAACCCTTTGGTGTCTTAAGATATCTGGAGACTGCACATGCTCAGCCTCCACATATTCCTGGAAACAAGAGCACAGAAATGATCATGCGTTTAAAATAAATGACGCAATGACACGTTAAACTTGTGAAAGCAGCCGTTCATCATAATACTTCGTTTTTTAATCACTAGTTCCACTTCCTTTGTAAGTCGATGACAACATATCCTTTATTGCAGCTCTTTACATTCTTCTTATGACTGCAAGAACGCATTTGAAAGTAGTGTTTATTGCAGACAGTAAAGTGATACGCACACATTTACTGCAGGTATCACAGCATTATTCAGTTTCATGTTTGAACAGAAAAATTCCTTTTTGCAATTTTCCAGCTGCTCCTTTTGCACTTTTACAAGAAAATAATATTGCAGTCTTTATACATCAACATTTTGGATTTAATTCAGTGTGTTACTTGCCTCTTTTGGCAATTACTTGTAAATTTGCTAGCATTTTCTGAGCAAAAATAGTTTCTGCACCAGTTTTTACTGAGTGTAGGACATTTCAGCAAACACAAGTCCGTCTGAAGGATCTTTACATTAAAGCACGCTCACAGAATCGTCTGGTAACGCTCTTGACTGATATTTCAGCTTCTGTTCTGGCCTGATAATGCCAGTCCTGTCGAACATTTACACACTCAGGAAACCAAACACTTGCATTTTTTTGAGTCACATTCTCTCGTCACTGTCTGAAGCACGTCTTTTCTGCTCATATCTCATGATTATATGAATGTCAGCAACATTAATCTTTCATTACAGATTATTATTTTACCTAAAGTAAAATAATACACAGTAAAGCCACAGTAAAGTGTTCATTTAAGGCAAGACACACCAGGTGAATAGTGTAAATATGTTAACTAATAGATCTCACCTTAATTTTCCTCAGTTGATTAATCACAGTACAATAAAACAAATGTTTTGTATTACGTTTTTTTTAAGTATTACGTTTTCTAAAATGTTGTTTAAATATCAAATTAAAAGTCTAAAAAAATAAAAAAAAAGCACTAATATGCATAAATCTGAACACTGGATGAAGCCAAATTCTTGTTTGATTTGTTGGCATATTAGTATCAGTTTTTCCAGAGGGGATTTTGGATTTCTCTTTTAATCATCCTATTATTCAGAAAATACTGTCAACCACCAGAAACAAATGCATTTTCATCATGTTTTTTAGGAATAAAATGTCATATTAATCAGTGTGAATTATATATATATATATAAACCCCTCAGTAAAAGCCTTCAGAATATAGATAGGAATACAACTGTAAAGTTTGGTGTATGGAGGAGAAAAAACTCTGAAATCTACAGACACAAATAAATAAAGTGCAATAGAATAAATACTTAAATGGTTCTAATGATGCGATTTAAATTTTTCCTGTTCTCTTTGAGTGTTACAAGCTCTTTGTTCATAAAGAAGATCTGTAAAGTTGCAAAGACTAAAGTTTCAAATCCAAAGAGATATTCTTTATAAATTTAAAAGTCAACCACGCCTACCTAAAACACCTCGTTCTAACACGCCCCCGCATGTCTACATCACGTTGTGGGAAGATTTGCATAACGCCGCCCAATTATTCACGCAAAGAAAGAAGGCGTAACTTTTATTTCTCACCCCCGCTGTGTATGTTTTGCCGCTGGCCTTTGCCATGTCGTGAAGATGCTGTGTGTTTCGTTGTGAAAGCGGAATTACTTTGTTTGGTCTTCCAAAAGAGACACAACTAGAAATCAGTGGTTGTTGTATTTACAACACTGTTCCAGAAAAACTTTAACCCAAATATTCAGATGTGTCCAACACATTTTATGGAGGACTGTTTCCTGTTCGAGTACCTACAATGGCGTTGTCCTGTTCTATACGTGGGGCCAAGTCCAACTTTGCAAGGACAGTCCCTGGGCTTTGACTCACAGACTGTAAGTACGTATTATTTTTAAGGATTTGCCACTGATGATTCAACCGTGAGTTTTGAGCAGTGTAGAGCAGTGCTAGTTGTTTGTCGTTTCTCCAATCACAAATACAGACATGATTTTATGTTTACACGGCACGATGCAATGCAACAACGTAAAAAGATAGTATAAGTCATTATATTCTGTAATTATGTCCCCACTGGATGCCACAATGCCTCGTTTATAATGGGTTTTTAATGTTTTGTCTCGTCACACTCTGCCGGAGACAGTAGTTAAGGGGCGTAACCTTTCCTCATCACACTTGAGTATTCGGTCCAATCACAAACGCACTGGAATAGCTGGCCAATCAGAGCCACCTAGCTTTTCAGAACTGATGAGGCTTTGTAAAAACGACGCGTTTCCAGAAAGGCGGGGCAAGCGTAGAACCTAATGTACAGTATGTGGAAAATAATTGTTTTTTTTAACCTTAAACATTAAACCGCATAAACATTGCATTACACCACAAAATAATATTCTTTTTAGCAACATAATATGACCCCTTTAAATTACATTTGTGGATGTTTTTCTTTACACTAGTCCTGAAAGAAGACATTATATGGAAGCAAAATAACCTCAAGTTCGACCAGTGCATGAAATAAAACAATGTTTTTGCCTGTATCTTGCCTTAAATGGTTGATATTCAGAGGTGAACTGAAAGATGCGGGTTTGTATAAGATGTTTCCTGTCATGTGTTGAGCTGAACTGATGGTGGTGTGAGATGGAAACGGCATGTTATTCAACGCCGGTTCTTTCCATTGGCATTGAAGTGGGTTTTGTTCCAGAGAACATCTGTTGACGTGTCTGAGGTCAGTCTGAATGTTGTCAGTAAATTGTGCTGTTAACATAAATTTACTTATGAATTTAACCTTAAACATCTAATGTAATTTCCTTATTACGGCTGTGCAAAATACCAACAGTTATGCATGATTACTAACTTCTAATGTTTTAACCCCATGTGTAAGTATTTATGTGTTTTGCTCTATATATGAGCCAGTAAATGAAAAGCTGATACATGAAAACGTGCAAATAGTGTGATATTCCTATGAAAAAAAAAACTCATTCTGAATTATTTATATTCCTTTTGAATTACGGGGACACTGAAATGTCCTCATAAATCACCTTCTCATAGTAATACCTATGTCATACCCATGTTATTAACAAATTTTTGTCCTCATAAACCCATAACATCACACACACACACACACACACACACACCACACACTCGAAGCATTTCTATTCTTATTCCCCTGATGATAATCAAAGCCCCTCGTGTGTTCATGTCATGTGGCTCTTTCCCATGATGCTCTGCTGCTGATCCGTGAGTTCTGGGAGAAAGGTCATGGTTTTCCTGCATCAGGGAATCGATAGGCCAGAAGCTCTGCGGTTTGTCCCGCCGTCACCCGCATCTGTGCTGATCGTGCTGTACGGTGAAGGTCATTGAGAGAGGCTGCGCTCTCAGCATCACTGCCTTCACTACTTAAAGGCACAGATCACACCAATCAGACTTGTGTGATAATTAGCTCACCATCATGACATGTGTGACCATCATTCATCTGTAAAACACAAAAGAAGATATTTAGCAGAATGTCCTCCGCTGCGCTTACCCAAATCATGAATTCGGTGATTCAAAACTGACAAACATGAAGTCCTAGTATTATTAAATATATTATTAAAAAATAATATATTTAAGTGTAAACTGAATATAATGTTTCCAGACGCTCAATCGCATGTTATTCCATTAATGAAAAAAATGTATATTATAGTTTAAATTTATATTAAATGCAGTTAGCTGAACTTTAGTGTCTTTGACCCACTTAAGTGTAGGACTTTAATACATCTTTACATGTAATTTCATAATTGTGTTTGAAATATTGTTAAAGTTACTGCTGAATGTACTGACAGGCATTTATGATAAACTAAAAATATATGTTAATGCCATTTCTATTGAAACTTGTGTGTCATGTATTTAAATCTATTTGTAATTACACATTCATAATGATGAAGATGTAGTTTAGTAACTTTGAAGGTTACACTTTTAAGGTGTCATTGTTACAGTGAAATTGTACAAATAAGTACTGAGCAATATTAATTACCAAAATGTACTTACTATATAATTAAGATTAGCGTTTGGTTTAGGGTTAGTTGTTTGTAATTATACGTAATTTACTGTTATTACTATAGTAAGTAAATGTAAGGTGTGGAACAAGGACACTAAAGTAAAGTGTTACCCATTTAACATGTATTAAATGTAATATTAAATAACACACTAGTTGAATAACACACAGTTAACTAAAACTAAACCATAAAAATTAATAAATGTTAATATGGCTTTACACAGACTTTAATTTGACATTATTATAATGTATACTTTTTAAAAGTGTACTTAACTGTGCTAAGAAACAGTCATGAAAGTGTCTCTTTAAGTACAACTAAGTGATCTTTTATTTCATTAATATTATACTAAATGCAAATACAGATTTCGAAAAATGTACTGTTCAGATTTGAAGTACACTAAAAGTGCACATTCAATACAATGAAGTGCACTTCTTTTTCACAAGAGCAGAGATGTGCAGCGTGAGTCAGAGGATGATGATGGTGGTGGTCGCTGGAGCCGATAGAGATGTGTGTTTGTTCTTTATTAAAGGTCTCTTTTGATGGACAGTCAGACTCACATCACCATTCTATGTTTAACTTCCTCAAAAGCATCTCTCGCCTTTGGCAACTAGTGTTCTGCTTTCTCTAGAGTCAGCACACTTCATTCAGCCCAATTGTTGTCATGCTCTCATCCTCCGGTGTTTCCCACAGGTCCAGCTGGGAGCTGCCGGATCTCCAAGATGGAAAAATCCAAGCCATCAGCGACTCGGATGGCGTCAACTACCCCTGGTACGGCAACACCACCGAGACCTGCACCATCGTGGGTCCCACCAAGAAGGACACCAAGTTCACCGTCAGCATGAATGACAACTTCTACCCCAGCGTGACGTGGGGCATCCCGGTGAGCGACAGCAACGTGCCCATGCTCAGCAGCATCTGGAGGGACCAGAGCTTCACCACGTGGCTGGTGGCCATCAACCAGGCATCGGGCGAGATCCTGGAGCTGCAGACGGTGCGCTGGCACATGCGTCTGCACATCGAGGTGGATTCCGACAAGCCACTGGGACAGAGAGCCAGGCTGTGCGAACCCATCGCGCAGGAGCAGCCGCAGGTGCTGGGGAAGAATGATGCCATCCCGCCCAACGCCATGGTCAAACCCAACGCCAACGACGCTCAGGTACTGATGTGGCGGCCGCGGACAGGCGAGTCGTTGGTGGTCATCCCTCCCAAACACTGAGACCAAATCGGTTTGGAAATCACTGTGCTAAACGCCATTGCAAAAAGACAATGTGGGAATATTGCATCTCAGACGGATGGAAAGAGTGTCCGATTCACGCTGCCTTAAGTTTACATTGCTTTCACTGCAAACTCTTCGCCTTAAACCGAGTGCAATGCAGTACACCTCGCACATCCTACCTGTCCCTATTTGCACTGGATGTGTCCCAGTTAGTCGTCGTCTAATGGGACTGCGATGACCGCCGCGCGCCCAACCAAACGAGGACACAGTCCTTATGCATTCAGTGTTTTCAGCACGAGCTTCAGTGTTTTAGTTTTCCGTCAACCAGCCACTTCCAGTGTGTTCTACAAGAGAGTCCGAGCCGAGAGTCCAAAAATATATATTTTCTACTACATGAGTTGCTGTGTCAGTCAGTGTCAAGACGTCATGGCCAATCGATAGAGTTCTTACGAGCTAACGTGCAATCGGTCCATTCTGCTGGTGTTTGAATGAGATGTGCATACGGCGACAGGAGCGCTGATGGCTGCATCTGCTCTCGTCATCCATCTGCTCCTCAACTCAAACACCATCAGCAGAAGCTGAAGAGAGAAACGTCACGTGTCGTTCTCTAATAAATGCACTGAAAAACCCTAGAATGAGTGAAACTCGTGTCCAGGCAACAATTCTGCACAAGAACTAGACATTGTTTTCATGGCAGTACTACAGATGTGACCATGATGTACGTCAAAAGTTTGAAAAAATTTCAGATTTTTTTTTAAAGAAGTCTCTTATATAAAGCTGCATTTATTTGATCTACAATGCAGTGAAAAGAGTGAAGGCAGTATACTGTTACAAAGATATTCGGTTTTAAATAGCCTAAATGCTGTTCTTTTGAACTTTCTGTTCATCAAAAAACCCTGAAAAACAAAAACGTATCAGTTTCCACAGCACACCTGTTTTCAACATTGATAATAATCATAAATGTTTCTTGAGCAGCAAATCAGCATATTATTATGATTTCTGAAAGATCATGTGACACTGAAGACTGGAGTAGTGATCCTGCAAATTCAGCTTTGATCACAGCAATACATTTTAAATTGTAATAATGTTTCACTCTTTTACTGTTTTTGTTGTTGTTGATCAAATAAATGCAGCCTTGGTGAGTGAAGAGACTTCTTTAAAAAATTTTTTTAAATCTTACTGATTCCGAACTTTTGACCAGTAGTGTGTAAATACTTTTTATAATATATTTTTTGCATTGCAGTGTTGAGAATTTGAGGTCAAATTTGCTTAAAATTCATGCAAATGACACTTAAGCACAATTTTGATCCATTTTGCAACTCGATAAGATTAAACGCACCTCAGCGCTTCCTGATGCGATTTGTTATTGATCCCATTGAAGGCCTTATTATGCTGAGATGTGATTGTGTTGATGGACAGATGAGCGTTGATTATGTGATTTAGTCCAGCTGGAGTCAAACGCTGACCAGCATTTATATGCACACATGGATCGAACGCCACAACAGACACTGAACTTTACATCCACCGGACGTCTCCTTATACAATCAATTAAAAGACCATCACGTGTGTTTTATTTCATCAGACGCTTTTGGATGTTTGAGTTCATCTCACATGACGTGGGTCTGCATGTGTGTGTGTGTTTTTTGGATGCTTATACCAATGCAGTGTTGCCAATTTAGCAACTTTGTAGCTAGATTTAGCGACTTCCCCACCCCTTCTGAGACTTTTTTCAAAAGTTTAGGAACAAATATAGCAACTTCTTGGACAAACCTTATCTAAGTTCTCATCTTGCCCACTGATCTACATTCATCTTTATATAGATCAGTGACTTTGCCATTATGTCATCTAGTGACATTTAGCTACCAGTTTTAGCTACTTTCAATTGAAAGCAGTTGGCAACACTGACACAATGACTGAAGAATTCGATTTCAGATTTCTGAGATTTGTACTTCCAACAGACTTTTATCCATCATCAGATCAAATACATTCACTATTAAACGCTCGTGTTCATGTCAAGACTCCTCATTCTCACACGATTCCTGCTGTTTGGCTTGAAATACTGACCAGATGAGACACAATATGACACCTGACAGACAGTAAATCCACAATAAATCCTCCAATCATTTAGTTTTGATATGAAATGGTAACATTGAGTTCCTCCAGCTCCATTAGCCGCACAACATGTTTATAGCCTACTGCAAGTGTGCGCTTGTGTGTGTGTGTGTTGTGGCATCAAGACTTATTTTTATTTCCCCTTTTCCAGATATATGATGGGATTTTGGGCCGTTTTTATAGCTTGACAATAATACTTGAAAAACAGAAGTGTAGTGGGAAACATTTCAAACTGTGAAAATGCACATTTGTGAGAACAAAACATTCAAAGACAGCTGCATTTTTCATGAACAATAAAACTGTGAAATTCAGCAGAGACTCTTGTCTTTTATTCAGTGCGAGTGTGGCGTCTCTGCGTTTTGTTTGTTTCTTTCTGCTTCTCTTCTTCTCTGCATCTTTTATGTGATTAAGATCAAATATTAATATTCTGTGAAAACCAACACGAGACTCTCCCTGTGAAAAAAACAAGCACATTCTGGTTATGTATGTTTTCGACGCGGAGATGCTGGTTTTTGCTGGTCCTTTTTGCTGGTTTATGCTGGTCCTTTATGCTGGTATTATGCTGGTCTTTTTGCTGGTTTATGCTGGTCCTTTTGCCAGCACATGACCAGCATAAACCAGCAAAAAACCAGCAAAGGACCAGCATAAATCAGCAAAGGACCAGCTTAACCCAGCATCCCAGCGTCAAAACATAACCTAACTGACATTAGCAATAGTATGCTGGTTTTTCACCCGGATTACTAAATACATCGACAACCAATCACACACAACGCAAGAAACAGACTAAAGAATGACATAAAAAACCTACCCTTAGTCACGATTGACAAGTACCATCTCAAAAAAGAATAAATAATTTTATTATTTTCATCAACCTTATCAATATATCCAAAAGTTTGGGGATTGTTTGCTTGTTTTTGAAAGGAATTGACACTTTTATTCATCAAGGAGGCATTATAATGTTACAAAGATTTCTATTTTAAATCTGCTGTGCTTTTGAACTTTTGATTCATCAAAACATCCTGAAAAATTTTAAAAAATGTATCAGTTTTCCACAGCACAACTGTTTTGCGCGACATTTGTAAAAAAGCAAAATGTTTTTTGAGCAGAAAATCAGCATATCAGAATGATTTGTGAAGGATAATTTGATACTGAAGACTGGAGTAATGATGCAAATCTTAGTAAATGCATTTTAAAGCAATTGACCTTGATGTATTACAGTGTCATTTTGGCGTAAGATCTTCCTGTATTCTCATTGTGCGCAGATGAACTGCAGACTGTGGCGGGTTTAAATCATGTGTATCTGCAGCTGGTTTCATCATAGTCTCCCGTGGATTTAAGCGTGTTTGATAATGGAGCATATTATCCCATTATCCGTGGTTGAAGACGAGGCTTAAACTAAAGCAGCCGAGAGACTGAGAGATTAACACAATGGTTCCCAACCCTGGTCCTGGAGGCAACCCAACACTTTTTGCATGTCTCCTTAATCAAACACAACTGATTCAACTCATCAGCTCATTAGAGAAGACTCCAAGAGCTGAAATTGGTGTGTCAGAGAAAGGAGTCATGCAAAATGTGCAGTGTTGGGGTGCCTCCAGGACCAGGGTTGGGAACCACTGGATTAACAGACTCGATCCCAGAGCGCAGACACTCCAGCGGCATGATGGGATTGATCTCTAGACACCAAACTCTGATCATCTGCAGACAAGATTCATCTTCATTTGTCTGCATTCACTGCTATATTTACACGCGCCTCTCCTGCACCTATCTCATTCTAAACACATAATCTATAAGATAATAAACAGACAGACGCCAGATGCTTATGTGGAAAAACAAAACCTCCTCTAATGCCTGAGGAACTACAGGAAGATGCTGGTCAAAATGAAATATCATGATGTATCGCAGGGTCAAAGGACAATGCGCTCGACACATGGTGCATCTATAACCTCATCACAGCGACAAACGCAAACAAACAAAGGTTTGGATCAATGGCTTATTTCATGAAACCGATTTCAGTGGTTACTCGGGTAAGTTTAAGTGTAGTTTCTTCAAACTCCGTTTTTTTTGTTGTTCAGAATCTCTTCTAGAAGAATCTGGAAGCACTCGAGGCATGTGAAGAGACACTACTGTGATGATAAGAGCCTGAGTGACTGACACACACACACACAATTTATAATTTCATTAGGAAATAAATCACGTCAGGAATGAACGACAAATATTGAGGCCTAAAATTAAGATTTATGTATTTTAATTGCATTTAAAATGTCCATGCATTTGGATTGCAGTTTTAACAAACTAATAAACTTAATGCAATGAATATTTGTCAGTCACGCATAAAATAACAGATCAGATTTCTGTAATAGTACTAATAAACTGAATGTGTTTAAAGTGCACATTAACCAGGTTAATATATTTTTCATGTAAAGTCAAGTCACCTTTATATAGCGCTTTATGCAATACAGATTGCTTCAAAGCTTTTTTAGTACAGTGTTTAGAACAGAAAAAACGTGTTCTGAAATGCAAGGACAATAGACACAGTCCTTTATCAGTTAAAGTCCATTCATCGTTGATTCGTGATGTCAAATTCCACTCATTTCTTCTCTCCATAGTCTCGTGGCAATCAAATCAAGTCAACAAAATTGCAAGAAATTGTGTCCCAAACAAAGCAAGCCGAAGGCGACAGTGGCAAGGACCCAAAACTCCATTGGTGACAGACATGGAGGGAAAAAAAAACAAAACCTTGAGAAACCAGGCTCAGTCGGGGAGCCAGTTCTCATGGTGTGGTTTAATTCCAGACTGCAACACAAGTCAGATTGTGCAGAAGACTCGTCTGGTTCTCGTGGTCTTGTGCCCGATGGCCGACAAGGTCCTTCACAGGGGATCTTTCTCTAGGTTCATCTTGTTGCCATGGTCTCCGCCTGACATTCGGGCTGTAGAGGTCATCTCTAGTGCTGATCCACCATGCTGGTCTGGATACATTACTGGTCTGTATGGCGACCTTAGAATAAGAATGAAAGAGACTAATATAAGTGTAGATGCCATTCTTCTAACGATGTAGCAGGTACTCGTATGTGATTGTAAGTGTTCCCTGGTTCCGGCTGACCTAATCAATGCAAGCCCTACAATCCTTTACCGTATTTGAAATTAATTTATAGAATTCGATATGTTTATGTGTACTTCAGGTTAAAAATATGGGTTTTTAAGCAGATTTAAACTGACTGAGTGTGTCGCCCTCTTGAACAACACAGGAATTATTCTAGTTTGGGCGCTAAATAGGAAAAGGACCTGCTGCCAGCAGTACATGTTGTTGGTTTAGATCAGTGATCCTCAAATCTGGCTCGCGAGATCCACTTTCCTGCAGAGTTTAGCTCTAACCCTAATCACAGGTAGGTTTGTTTGATTAGGGTTGGAGCTAAACTCTGCAGGAAAGTGGATTTCACGAGCCAGATTTGAGGATCACTGGTTTAGATGATTTAACAAGTTTATGCAATTCTTCCTGTCCTATAGCAGAGAAAGAGTGGAAATGCTCTTCTGGCTGGACTTCCATCAAACACAATCAAACCTCTACAAATGATTCAGAATGCAGCGGCACGACTGGTCTTCAACGAGCCCACGTTACACCTCTCTTTATCTCCCTGCACTGGCTGCTGGTTACGGCTCGCATCAATTTCAAGACACTGATGCTTGCATATAGAACAGCCACATGCTCAGCACCCGCCTACTTCCACTCACTACTATGAATCTACATCCCCTCCAGTAGTCTGAGATCAGCTAGTGAGCGACTCCTTGTGGTACCATCACAGAGAGGCTCAATCACTTTCCAGAACATTCTCGTTCAACGTTCCTGGCTACTGGAATGATCTTCCCACCCCTATCCAAAATGCTGAATCCCTGACAATTTTCAAACAACAGCTGAAAACTCATCTCTTTAAACGCTACTTGACTTCATCCTAAATTTAAAAAGCTTTCTTTTTATTTATTCCTTCCCTGTCCAGCTTGTACTTATTTGAACAATGCCTAAAACTTGGTATTGCGAGCACTTCCTGTATCTTTTTTGCCTATTTAATAAGAAGAATCGCTTATGTATTCCCCACTTTGGATCAAACCTCTGCAAAATGACTAAATGTAAATGTGACATTGTTCCTCAGGGAATAATAAATCATCAATAAATCCAGTTTGTTTCAATCTCATACTAACTGAACATTGCTTGTTCGACAGCTATCATATTTAACATTTTGGTAACACTTTAGATTATGGAACACATATTCACTATTAACTAAGACTTTTGCCTCAAACTCCTAATTTGCTGCTTATTAATAGTTAGTTGTTAAGTTTAGGTATTGGTTAGGATTAGGGATTTAGAATATGGTCATGCAGAATAAGGCACTAATTTTGTGCTGTATAAGTACTAATAACATCCAATATGCATGCTAATAAGCAACCAGTTAACAGTAAGAATTAGTCCTTAAAATAAAGTGTTACCTACTTTTTTACCTGAATAATGTAATTGTTTTCAAATGAACAGATTGTATGCCTGATTCTAAGCAATTTGAATAAATGCATTTTGAAGATATGATTATTTAAATCAAATCAAATAGATGGAAAATATTTAACTATGCAATGACTTTTTAAGTGCAGAAATCTGACCCATTTAATTTATACATGAGTAAAAAATATGCATCACATTGATTTTATTAGTCTTTTATGCCATTGAACTTCAAATAGAGGCCTAAATATTGCCTGAATATTTTTTACAGTGTGACAGTAAAGCACAGAAATGAAAAGTACAGTCAACAGCACTTGAGTTTATTTCACATTGAGCAGTTAAAACAGAAGAAACACATTGAACATAAAACAGGAGGACATCAGCACATGTTAAGAACATGAACCTCATGGCACATTCAATCCTGCGTGCACACTATAAAATCACAGCAGATCAGATCAGATGACGTCAGTGTCCGCAGATCAACTCCTCCAACTGTTGAACGTCTGAGACGAGGGTCTGAAAAACATCAGAGACATGACTGTGTGAGCAGAACTCTGACGGATGTGTGTGAATGAACGTGAATGACGAAACACTTACTGGTTGGCGTTAGTGTTGGTGTTCCCAAAACCTCCAAAACCTACAGACACAGACGTAATCAGAGAGTCAGACTTCATCAGCAATGACAGGTGAAGGTAAAGTGGTAAAGAGGTCTGGAGTGGGTTTAGCACTGTAACTAGGTAACGTGTGACACACAGCGAGCGGCACTCGAGTCTGACTTTGGTGATTTATCACAGGAGATGCAGAGAATGCGAGCGCAGCAGAGATAAGAGCTCATGAGAAACAGAACCTGCACTGAACGACTCTATTTAGCACTTCAAAAATCTCAAAACCAGTGTTGTTATTGGTAACTCAAACTATAATTAGAATTAAAACGATTGAAAAAGGGTTGTCATTAAATGAAATAAAGCTGAATAAAATACAAATATTACATTAACAACTACATTTAGAAAATTAGTAATGCTGCCTTTTGGTTAAAGTACTAAAATTACTTAAATTATATACAGTATATATATAATTTTGTTAAACAAAAGCACAAAATTACAAACTAAAATTAGAAACATTGGTAAAAGAAAGGAGACTGTATCGCGGGGGCTCCTTATTTTTTACACAGGACTTGGGCACTATGTTTCAACGTCTTTTTGAATTGTCGTTTTGGTCCTCCTTGTTCTGAGATTGTAGTTTTCCATTCACTGAATCATCCGCTGTGGCTTATCTGAGAAGCATGGTTCTAGGAAATTATTATAACCTGCATAGTTGAGGAACATTTTTCAGTATTTTTTTCAAATAAATCCAAACAAAGACACCACACACACAGCACGAACCCACACACCACAAACAAACAAACCAGAAAATAATTTTAAGTTCACACTGTAGACAAAGTATTTTAACAATTACTTGTGTGAACTGACTTCATGCATCTAAGAAAAAAATAAAATAAAAAAACACCAGTATTGTGACATTGAGACTTAAACAATGATAAAGACATGTTCCAAAATATTTCTATTTGAAAAAAAAAGAAGTGCGGAAGCAGAAAAAAAAGCCAGCACTGTTTTTTTTTTGTTGTTGTTTTTTTTATTTTTCTCATCAACCTCTTGACTTCCGTTCCGTTCTTCTCAGTCCCTTTGGGTCTATAAACAGCCTCATCAGGCAGATTGGATCAGAAGAGCTCTCCTCATCTCCAGCGCTCTTTAATCTCATCCGCTCGCCTAATCATTCCAGAGCCAGTAACCACAGGACTTTTGATTCGCCCTGCTATTTATTAGCTTGAAGCATCTAGAAAGAATCTTTGATTAATTGGGGTTAGTCACCCCATATACCCAGGTCAAAGCCCTGAGCCTCACCGTGTTTTTTTTTTTTGTTTTTGTTTTTTCATTTAACATCATTAGTAGAAGAGGGAGCCGAGGATCTAGCGGCCCCCTCTCAGAAACACTCGCGTGTGCGCTGGCTGGGACTTGTTTAAATATAACTCTAAGAGAGCGGTAATGAAGTTAATGCAAATGAGACATTCTCTCTTTCCCTGCCACTTTCTTCTCTCTCTTACATTTCCTCAGATACTGAAAGCCAATTACAAGCTAGAAGGCGAAAGGCAGACACAGAGGAAAAGGCCTTTGGAGAAGCTAATAATGGCTGAAGTTTGTATGGATTGAAAATGAGATGAAAGAGAAGAACTTGTCTGATGTCCATATTAATGCAGCATGCAGTCATACTCGCTGACCGCACAGGAGTCATATTCTAGCCTTGAGACCCGTGTGTGTTGACGTTTCACAGCAGAGGATCTGAAATATTTCTCATGGCACAAAATTTCAGATTTGAATGTAATAGTCAAAAATGACCTGGTAAACTAGTTTGTCATATGTAAAAAATGGTCCCAATTAAACGTTTTTTTTGTAAGTTTTTTTTTTTTTTAGATCAACGTCCGTACATGAAGTCCTTTGTACTAAAGAAAGATTGAAATATTTAAGTATTTGTTCATATACCGTCCTGCCTGGCTACGCCACAGGGGCCAGTGTATAAAATAGAATTAATAATATATATACTAGATAGATAGTTATATATAATATTAGATAGATAGATAGATAGCTAGCTAGATAGATAGATAGATAAATAGACAATAGATAGATAGATAAAAAATGCATTTATAGGATTTTTTAGGGATCAATTCTCACTATTAAAGTATGACTTTTGCCTCAATAAACTCCTCTAATTTTCTGTTTATTAATAGTTAGTAAGCTAGTTGTCAAGTCTAGGTATTGGGTTTAAGGATTAAGGGATCTAAAATACGCTCATGCAGAATAAAAAGCCATTTGGGTATGTTGCTTTTTAATCATCCTAATAAACAGTAAAAATATTTCCTGCTAATAAGCAAACCTACTTTATAGTGGAGAATGGGTCCTTTACCATGAAGCGTTACCACCTTCTCTAATCATATAACCCGCCTGTAATGCTGTTGTTTTCCTTTTTGTGGTAAATCGCATCAGTTTTGTGAAGAGGAACAGGAGAGACTGATAGGAGATTTTCTTGGTTTTCAACAGAGGGCCCGGCAATGTGGTCCACCACCAAACATCTCAATGGCCCAGCCCCTTTATTGCCAAATGAGCTGCAATGATCACACGAGCCCCGCGCTTCAATCAGAGACGGACCTGCTTCACTTTCACGATACTTCCACATCATTCTCCCCTGGCCAGCGCCCAATTCAGACCAAGTTTTTCAAGTTCTAGCACATCTAAGGCTCCAGAAACGTTTCCCAGGTGAGCATTTTGCAGAAATGAATGAGCGAACACCTGACGACTACAAGGTTTGTAACAAGTGGAATTTGTAAAAGAAATTTGAGATCTCTCACTTTTTCAAACCAGCCATCTCGGCCTCCCAAGGTCCCACCAGATGAAGGCATCTTTGATACACAGGGCGTTGATGCAATCGTCCACATGCTCCCTAATGAAAGGGGGCGTCTTTGATCAGCGCTTGACCAGCAGACAGCAGCCCTAGACAAGCAGCATGAGGACGGCGAAACTGCCTGACCACAAAGCGGGCGGGCTCAGATTAGGAGTGACACACTCGGATGAACACATTTTGTCTGGTCCCCCGTAATTTATGGAACAAGCACAGTTTCATTTCCTGTCCAGCCACTCTTTCCCATTTCCTGCCCACACTTTAAGTTTTTTTATTACAGTGATTAAGCGGATAGCATCGGCCCCTAGCTGTGGACGGAGCAGACAACCGCCCTGAGAACAACACCATTGGTGGCTAATGTAACATACTGCCGCCTTAGACTCTTATTGGAAAGCATGCTTTTGTGTGTGAGTTAATACAATACCATTTCCTCTTGCCCCGCTTCTGATAACTAGATTTCTACAATATTAATTAATCAGAGTCTATAACTTAATGAATTCCTCACATAGTCCTTCAAAGTCATGCTAATGATTTGACTTCCAACTTTAGAGCATGCAGAAAATATTCTCTAATATAGGACATAAATTAAGATTTTTTGTAACGTAGCGTAAGCTTCTTATTGGTATAAGGGTTATCTTGGGATTTGTTTTATATGATATTGGTATTTTAACTGTCCCCCTTTTTAACTTGCCTTTTTATTTATTTTTATTTTATTTTTTATTTCATTTTATTAGTTCAAATATGTGTGTGTGTGTATTGGTTTTATTTATATGATTTTTTTTCAATTAACATTTTAATTTTAGTTTTGGTCATTTTATGTGCATTTGTCATTTATTCATTTTTATATTTATATTCATCTTTTATGTTTATTTCAGTTTAAGTTTTAGTATTTTAAACTTTAGTACTTAAACTTGTTTTATTTCAGTTATTTGCCAAGGCAAAATTTCTAATTTTCATTCGTATTTTTTTTCAAAAGCCTTTTATGTATTACTTTTTTTTATATATTGATGTTACTTTTGATTTTATTTTCAGTTTTAGTTTTAGTCATTTTAACGTTAGTACATAAACTAATGACAATTACATTTTGAGCCTTTTTATTCGCCTTTTTTTCAATTAAGAAAAATGATGTTTAATAGTTTTAGTTTTAGTAAGTTACAAATATAACACTGGGCAGAATCTTCCAGAAACCTTCCCTAATCGATGCTCATTCATATATAAAAGGCTATAATGTGTCTAAAGCATTCACATTATATTCTAATTTGGCAAAGGGATCAGATTTTTCAGTGATGGTTCTTTTATTAGATGAGTTTCAACAGAAGCACATGACAATAGACAGCAGTCTCCATCTGTCATGTTGAGACTGAAAGCGATACAAAGACTGAGAGCGCTGCTCCCTCGGATTCTTGACCTCGTGGGGTTCCCCCCCCCCATAAAGGTCATATTTGAAAGGACAGTGTCCTCATTCAGGCGCGAGGGGGCCCCTGTTCATCAGCCCAGCACACCTGACTTTACACAGAATGCTGTTACGGAGTATTTGGGGGGTCCGGTTTACTACTGTGTTAGAATGTGGACACCAACTCCTTCCAAAATAAAAAAAATAAGTATTTTTCCTTTACATATATGTATATGCAACCTCATTCAAGATGGTCCGCGCTATATTTTCAATTGTTCCACCAAATTTAGGTGCTAATAACGAGTCAGACTGTGTCCCGAAATCCCAATCATCTGTAGGTATTAAGCGTTTCAAAAAAAAAAAAAAAAAAAACTTACTCCCTGTGACCGTAATACAAGATGCTCTATATTAGTATTGAAAGTCTGGAGTCTGATGAAGTTTTTGCATGCACTGCACGCAATGTTGTCCTGTCCCCCCTGTTGTTGTTCCCGAATTCCTCGCCTGTGGCCCTTCATGGAAATAGTAAAGTGTCGATTTTATATCACAATTCAGAATCTCACCACAGTATTCGGCCCTTTCGGGGGGGGGGGGGGGGGGGGCCTACTGTGTTTATGAATACTGTGAATTCAGACAATACCTACTCTTTTCATGTACAGTTTTAATCAGAAGGCAGCGATGCTCTCCTAAAAAGGTCAAACCATAGCAACGGACATTATTTGGTTTTAACTTACTTCATTAAAAAAACCTGGACATCCCTTTGTCCTCTTGTGGAAGATTTTTTTCTTTTCCTTTTGCTACTGCCGTTTGTCCCCCATTTAGCCTACTGGCAACATTAACCCATGTTAAAAAACCGGCGTATTTCATGGCATACTCAGCTGACTTCACTCACCTCCGCTGTTTTCACAAAATTCTCAATTCCCATGACAAATTCCGTTTGTTTTTTTTTTGTTTTTTCTTAGAATATGCAGTTTCAGTCTGAAATATGCCATAACGTGGATTTTAAATCGTAAACAAATGACAATTCATGTTCACTTCCAGATTCGTGGGACTGATTGTGTCCCAAAAATCACAAAAATAACTACTTTTAAAAATATGGACTTGCTTGAAAGTCATTATATTAGTCAAACACTGTTTGCAACCAATCGAAACCAAAGATAATGATTGACATCCAAATATAGAGCATTCAGAAATTAAAGTATAATATAATAATTAGTTATAAACTATGTAAAGTAGTTGTATGTTTGTGCTTTAGTCATTTTTTTATATATATTTATACTTATCCTTATCCTATGTTCACTTTCAGATTCTTCCCTTTCTTTCCCTAAAGTATGGACTCGGCCAAACGTCATTGAATGAGTCACACACTGTTTGCAACCAGTGTGATTAAGGTAACTAGTTCGCTCCTGTTATAACTGATAAAGAAGATGATAATAACGGAAGCTAGTTAATAATGGAAGCTAATGGAAGCACTCTAGTTTAGTGGCATCACGCCACTCGCTCGCTCTGTTTAATGGTGTGTGTGTTTTTTGTTTCCGGCTCCAGCCCTGCTTTCTCGGTCTGTCCACACCAGGTCCTGATCTCCACTTAGCCCAATTCAAGTCAATTTGTGATTGCAAATATAAATGTAGTGGACGGGTAATATCCAGTGGCCTGAGGAGAAATCCCAGAGCGCTCCCCTTCACTCCTGACCTCTCATCCCAACTGCCCTCTTTTGTTAGTTAAGCCATTCAGCTGCCAATCATCCCGGGGCTTTTTCATTAAACTCACTACAGCAGAGTTCCAGCTATCATAGGAATGTGTCTGCGTGCTTAAAATCAGGCACGTCCACCCCGACGCCAAGAGCTGTGGTTTGTTGTGCTATCATTGCGCGGAGGACCCCAAACCGATACAACAAAGAGGGAGTCTTTTGCGGGAAGTGCTCACCTGACTCCTCGGGCCCCCGGGAGACGTACGGGCACGCAATTAAAAACCAAACACACAGACAGACTCACGCACGGAGAACCGGAGAGATCTTCCCCCTCAAGCAGTTGACATTTACCCCAGTTGGATAATTGAGGAATAACATTTGCGTTACAATTTAACATGACCCCTGCCTTCAAAAGCCCTTTCATATTACCTCTCTGAAATGACTGCAGACAGGCACGGACGCGGTGGCGATGGGTTACCGTTGATGATATAAGAAAGAGAGAAACCTTATTATGATTGTGGCAGAGTCAATGTCAAGAGGAGGCAAGTTGCCCTTTTCATTCACGGGCGAACAACTATTAAGAAAAATGTATTAAAAGCTGCGGCGGGTGGGGGGGCAATGCAGCGACCTGAAGCCTGAGCTAAAAGCAAAGGTTAATGGCTTGACTGTTACCTGCGCGAGAGGCTTAACGGCGCGCCGATACACAGGAGAGGAAAGCTCCTCGCGCCGCTTGTTTGTCGGCCGCTGAAATTAAAGGGCTCACACTTATATTTGTTGGAGAAATTAGGAGTTTGATCTGTTTATTTCCATCAGAGGAACAAGGTCAAGGCGCTTAATCACCGGCCGCGTGAATGATGTCTGTTTTCCCGCCGCTTGGCGTTTCGCTCGCGTTACGTGGCCGGGATGTAAGCAGGTTTCTTTCAGGTGGGGTGTGTGATTGTGTAGCTGCTGAATGCATATACGTTTTCTTTTTCTGTGATATGATCCATTGACTGTAAAAAGTGATGACCTGCAATTGTTATAACGAGGGTTTACGACAATGCAAGGCCCGGGAGAGTCTCTCTAACGTCGTCAACGATCGCGGATGACAACAATGCAGGAATCACACTGTTCTGTACCCGCAGAATAAAACGATCATTAATTTACATTTAAACCAGTTATTTCCATGGGAGAGGCCCTAAAATGTCACAACCTGGTTTTCTTTTGACCTACACTGTAACTTACATACGTGAGACAGTCCGCTATTTCGGTTTGTGCATATCAATGGACTCATAACCTTACGGGTTAGCTAGTTTTAGCCAGAGATACCTTTGCTGAAACGCAAGATGACATTAACGTTCTGCTTGAGCAGATGAAAATTGTAATTTAATGAGAGTATGACAACCAGAAAAAACCACAGTTTTTGTTCTTCATTGGGATTGGTGGGAATGCCTTTATGATATTTGCCCTCCTGTTTTTTTGTTTTGGTTTAGGAAAATGTATCAAATCAATCCATTGCCTCATCTTCTCAGGATTACCTGGAATCAATGTTACAAGTAACCCATGGCCACATAGTTTTTTTTCTTCCATTTTGTAGCATAAACACCCTCAAACCGATGCGAGTTTTCCGTCTCCAATGTTTCTCTACGGCCTGAATCTACAGGTGTCGATTTTCTGCTCCCTGTCCCAACTGCACGCGCCTGCCCCTTTGGCTCTACTGCATCGAGGGGAGGGCTAACCGAATAGTCATTCATGGAAAGCAATGACTGGTAAGTTGCTTTGGATAAAAGAGTCTGCCAAATGCATAAATGTAGATGTGAATGTTCCCAGGAGAACCTGAATGCACCATCACTGTAACCTTGTTTTGGTCAAAACATGCTTCTACTTGATGCACACTGTAAAAATGCCTTGTTTCTGAACTTAAAAAAGTTCCTCATGTGGTAATATCTAAATAGCTAGTTTTATTCAAGCCGCAAAATTATTTAATATGACTGAATTACACCAGTGAAGGTCATGCTCATATCAGGTGGACACACTAGCACATTTTGACTTTTTACAGTGTAGTGAGTGTTTTTTTTTAGCAAAGCTAATTCTCTAAATAAATGCCATAAATGTGTTTAATCTTCAAAGGTGACCGTTCTAGTAGTTTCAGCCATCTGAAGTCCTCGCAGCGAAGCTGAAGATGATTCTTCCCTCAGCGCTGATGTGTTATGCACAGAGCCATATTTCATGTGTCTGCCCCTCCACTGCGCGGGAAAACGCCGTCATCTGACTGAGCTCCTCTGATAAATGACTGACGAGCGGCTGCTACACTTTATTAAAAAGTAATAACAATTTTTGTAAGCTCCCTTCATGTTGTAAGGGGCCCATGAATCAAGGGACATTGGCTGTCTGTATCTGATAAATGCATCGTTTACCATCTGAGGAGTTATTTAGGACTGGCTATTAATTTAAATCACATTTATCTCCTCTGAATAGGGCCGAGAGCTGTGATAGGACTGCAAACGACGCCTATAACTGAGGCCTTATTTATTGCTACAGCACGCACAACAAAAGCTCAATATGCTAAACAGCGTCTGCCAATCACTCTAGTCAATCTTGACCCACCAGTTAGACAATCTTTTCCTCATAAAATATACATTCTGCTTCTCTAGTGCCCGCAGCAATGAGGAAGCGTGGAACGGAGAGAGAAAAAGACAGAGCGGGATTTGAAGCGCTGAACTGAACTTCCGAATGTCGTCTGGATGTAAACAATGCACGCGTTCAGATTCTGTCCGTGCAAATTAAAACGCAACACAAAATGAGGAAGCATTGAGTTTCCATGTGCTGCTGAGCATCAGACAGATCTTAAAGAAATAACAAAGCGCCATGGGTTTGACCTTTGACCCATACTCCTAATGCAATATGACTGTCCTCTTGTGCTTTTTATGACAATGCAAATTTAAAATGGTGAAATATGCATTGCTCTGTACTGCAGTGAATGTGGCAACCTACAATTGTTACCCCAAAGCTCTATTTTTTTGTATGATTGATTCAATTGTATAAAACCATGATGTTACCACACTAATTTTTAGGTTGCCTGAAAAAAAGAAAGAAACACTTTGCACTTGCAGTGCACAGATGTAACTCTTGCAAAACATGTTTTGAAATGGCAGTACTCTTATTTTAAAGTAATAGGAAACATTATGATTTGTCATTGCGATTTAATAACTCGTGCAAGTTCGTGATACAATTACATTTTCCAGGCTCTTCTGACATATTCACTTGTTTCCTTCTTAATTCTCAGGAACGAGACTCTGAGGTTCGAGGTGGTCTCTCTCATTTCCCGTCAGAGGCTATGAAAACATCCAGCGAGACTCACGGTGTTTGAGTAAAGCCCCCCTGAAATCAAATTCTGCCTCTAATGAATTGTCGTGTGTGTGGCAGACATCAGAATTCAGTTTTGGCTCTTTATGCGTATGAAAACAGACACCAGTGTCACATGACACATATTTCCTCGCAGGTGTGACCACAGGTGCATCACATTAACATCAACATCATCCGCTAACCACAAACACACAACACTTCAGCTTCAACACTACAGCTATTGTTCTAACACGTCAAAAGTTTCTTTACAATCTTCAGATTTTTCTTTAAAATTAATGACACTTGATGCAATGACATTCAGGCATTTCTAAGTGTTGCTTAAGTGTTCAAATAAATTTTGGGGAGCCACTGTGGTATAATCATAAGCCTATAGACAATATATCTAATACGTTAGATTAATACTGAGATGGTTTTTTTTCCACACAGCATGCTATCCAAACAGATTTCCTAATTGTTTCCATGCCAAAAACCCCACCTAACAGACACAGGCAGATATCCTCCATTAAAGTTATGAATAAATGTTCTTCCAGTAACATTAATAGAACGTTCCTTAAAAGTCTTTCATAATGTTCTCAAAACGTTAGCACAACAACAATTCATACAGTGTTTTCTGAAATGTCATGTAAAGTTTTTTTTATTTTTTTATGTTACATTCTCATCACATTAAATGTTGCATTAAATTACGTTCAGAGAAGATTTGAAAGTAACATTTTTAAACCAGTGTTACTTTGACTGTGATACTACTCTAGTTTGTTTTTGTTTTGTTTTATCAATGTTTTGGTCAGTTTTTATTTTTACATTTTCTATTTTCATTTTCAGTTTAGTTAAAGTTTTAGTAATTTTGTAGTTTTTTTGTCAATGTCTGTATAGTTTTTATTTTTATATTTTCCATTTTAAATTTAGTTTTTATTTTTTAGTTTATTTAGTACTCCAGTTCAACTATTAAAATTGAGAAAATGCTGAGAAAAAAGTTATATAATATATAATAATTATATGTTTTTCAAGTAATGTTTTAATTGTAAGTTTTAGTTAACTATAATAACCCCATTCTTACAGCATATTTTTGTTATCTGGGTAGTTTCACTCTTTTGAAAACAACTGCATGAGAAGAGAGTTTAGTAACCTTCAAGCCACGTTTAATAAGGACAGTCATAAGCAGGGCCAGATGCAGGAGTCTGGAGGATTTGTTTGTGACTGTGATGAGCTCACGTTTGTGAATGACCTCTGACCTCCAGCAGCCAACAGCAGTTTCACATCTAGCATTGATCCTGGGCTTAGAGAAAATGAAAGTGCGAGCGTGTGAGATGCATTCAGATCGAACACCTCACGCGCTACGTCATGTTTGCGTAACCCCGCTCTGGACTCAGTGATTGAAACACAACAGAATTAGGTTACAGATATCTGGCAGGACTCTGTGTGTACAGTAAAACCCCAGACGCTCCTCGGGTTAGCACATATTTTCTTTTAATTAGTTTTTCATTCGCTTCCTTACGTCCTGAATCAATACGGATAAGTGTGTCTTGTGAAGCTGCTAAACGTCTGTTATGACGTGCCTCCCACATCGAGCGATAATAATTGATCAGACGGTGAGAATAAAGCTGTGTGACCTGATTGAACCTCACACATGTTCACCGACACACTGATATATGTGGCTCGTGACTCAGCTCAATATAACCACAATATATTTGATTTACCTTTGAACGAGTGTGAGAAAGACTGAGACAGACACAGACTCAGTGCCTCAGACCTCACATGAGTAGGACGTGACTTGTTAGTCTTTATTGTGTGGATTTTGTGGAGCCTTTGTGTTGCTTTGAAGCTAAATGTTGACATAAGTCTGTGTGCTGGTGCTTTAAACTGTAATGTATTTCTGTGATCAAATCTGAATTTCCAGCATCATTACTCCATCCTTCATGGCCCAACTGATTTTTCAGAAATCAAGTATACTATTCCTGATCCGCTGCTCGAGAAAAGTTCTGAAATTTATTTATCATGCTGGAACACAGTCGTGCTGCACATATTTTTTTGTGGAAACTGGTTGAATTACATTTTATTTTTTACAGGATCCACAGATGAATAGAAAAAGTTAAAAGCACACACTTATTGAAATAGAAATCTTTGGAACAGAACAAAATATGTCTTTACTGTCAAATTTGATGATTTTAATGCATCCTTGCTGAATAAAGTAATAATTTATTTTCTTTAAATTATTCTTAGGCCACACAACTATTTGGTGTGGTAATTGGTACTTCCCAACCACGATGAATCTGAAAAAAAAAAAACAATAAAAAACGGATGAAAATAATTTAAGTAATAATAACAAAAAGTGACTTCACATCTGTTATAACTAAATGAGAATGATGGCTATGATGCATGCACTGTCCTGTGCTGTTCTTCAGTAGAGATCATGTGTGGGATCTCTCAGTTCTGCAGTCTAGAGCACGAAACAGACACTAGATGGCTGCAGATAATGGAGTTGAGCACTAATGAATCGCTATCCCATGATTCCCTTCGGCACGTCTGCAGGAGAGAGACAGTCCCCTTGTTTGAGGTGCTTTGTGCGTACAGATAGTCATTTACAGAGCACGATACTAAATGATTTTAGACACAGTGTGTGTAATTCCTAATGCTGAGACGTTTTTAAGCAGTTTTCTATCCCATTGATTCTTAAAGTGAGTTCACTCATGAATGGAAATCATTCATTCTTATGTCGTATTACTTCTTCTGTCAAACACATATTTACAAGGAGAGTTTTTCTGTATTTTTTTCTAAAATAATGCTATGAAACGTTACTTTTGTATGTTCTGTGAAAGTCCAATACGTCCATCTTTCTTTCTTGGTTTT
>JADLZN010010892.1:0-15009 GCA_018155175.1 Sinocyclocheilus anophthalmus
CCGGCCTGCTGCTTCAGTTTTTGTTAGTCATTTGATACTTTCAGATCTCATACAGGTCATTTATATGTTAATAAAAACAGCAAACCCATGGTCATATGAGCTGTTCAGTGCATATTTCTATTCTCTGATTGTGAGTGTGTATTTTATGGCATGTGTTGCGATTGAACGATATCTTCTGGTTTCTCATCCTATCTGGTACAAATCTCATAATTCACTCAAACTCTCCTGTTTTATTTCTGTGATCGTCTGGTTTGTGCCTCTGATCTTTGCAGAAATATACCCCCCTCGTATTTATTTTGACAGTCTACCCCTGTGTATAGCGTGTTTAATTCCCTACATCATAATCATTCTCTGTTTTGCTGGCACGTGGCGAGGTCTTTCTCGCTCAATATCACTGACTGCTCTCAAGCGCAAATTAATTTTGGGCAGTTTGTCCCTGGTGCTGTTGACTTACACATTTCTCATTCTCCCTATTGTGAGTATAATATTTATTGCACATCATTTTTCCTATAACAGTTTTGTTAGGATATTTCACCGCTATGCACAATTGCTCCTGTTTGTGAGTCCACTTGCTGACTGTTTGCTGTACCTGTTGATGAGGCCTGATGTTGGTGATTTAATGAAGTTTGTTCACTGCTGTTGTAGCTGTCAGAGGTCGAAACACAATCAAGACGAACACTCTGTGGTGAATCCACAAAACCGCTGCACTGCTTTAGTGTGCTGTATTTCAGCTCAAACGCCTGCATCTCATTCACTGAACACCTGCAGCTCAGTTTAACCCGCTGCTAAATGAGCTGAAGAGCACTGCACTACGTATATTTAAATGAAGTCAAGGTCCATTTTTACATTGCAAACACACTTAAAGGTGCAGTAGGAGATCTGTGAAAATGCTAACTTTAGCCTGACAGCACTGAAAGCGAACGTCCCACCCTCCCTGCAATCGCCGTCCAAAGCCACGCCCCCTGAACGCTTAAACGCTCACAGACCAGAATACCAGAGACAACATTACTACAATAGGCTACAGCAGCGGTTCCCAATTCCAGCCCATGTTCTGAAGTGAAGTAAACTTGTGCTGACTTACTGTAGTAGCAGTACTTAACCACATGATGGAGAGGAGGGTTATGACTGGTCACAATCTAGAGGAGCTAAGGTTTTACATCAAATGTATTATTAAAGAAAAGGATGTTCGAGGTTATTAAGTGAACTTTGTAAAAGTATATAAAATATTAAGCAGCACTAGAAAATTGCATGGCAATCTGAAGAGTTTGATACGCTGGTAATTTAGATAGCTGGAATATTTGTGTGTTTTTGTAGAAGTGTGTTGTATAGATCAGTGGTTCCCAACCCTGGTCCTAGAGGCACCCCAACACTGCACATTTTGCATGTCACCTTAATCCCACCACTTGATTCAGGTCATCGCTCTTAGTAGAACACGTTTTTCCCCCCCAAAAAAAAACCCTTGAAAAGAAATTGGTGCGGCAGAGAAAGGAGACATGCAAAATGAGCAGTGTTGGGGTGCCTCAAGGACCATTGTTGGGAACCGCTGCTATCGATGACTGCATTGTTTCTTCTTCAATGTTGGAGTCAGAGACTGTCCTTTTATTCTCTCTTTTTTATTATATTAAACTGTAATGTCTGTTGTTGTCCTGTAAAGGACATCCTATTACTTGTTTCACTTCTGTTTCAATTTATATAACCATTTCTTACTATGTGACTTACTATGTAAGTTGTTGTTATTTTAGCATGTGAGTTTGGCTCAGTGTTATTTTTTTAGGATTACAGATAAACTAATGTAGTTTGATTTGTATTAGTTTTCTATTTTAGTTACAGTTGTAGTAATGTTGTGATAATTTTATCGTTTTCTCTTATATCTAATAGTTTTGTTTTTAGTTTTATTTAATTTGAGTTATTTTATTACTTCAACAAACTAAATGGAAATGATATAATATATATATTGAATGTATTTATATATATGTTCATGTATATGTGTGTGGCTGTACATACACACACATGTAGTTGTTTTTTTGGTGTATAAATAAAATGTCGCTTAGTATCAACATTAAGTAGTTAGACTCAATAATACAATTCTACTACATACACACACAATATATGTAATACTTTTAATATTTTGAATTGTTTTTTAGCTTTATTTTTTTGTTTTCATTTAGATGTTTTTGTTTTGAAATGTTGTATGCATTTGTCATTTTTAATAAAAAATAAATAAATAAGATTTATTTTATTAAATGTGTATATATATATATAAACATCGAGATTAAAAGTGTTTCTAGAGTTGTAAAAAATATAAGCTTTTAGTTTAACTTACTTTTTCTTATTTGTAAGTCGCTTTGTATAAAAGCGTCTGCTAAATGACTAAAGTAAGTAAAGTAAAGGCATGTTTTGTGTGCTCCTCGTCTCGTCTTGCCGTTGTCTTACTTTGTGTTTTTGTCTAATAAATCCTTTTTAACTGCATTTGGATCCTCTGCTTCATCTGCACAAAAGTTACAGAACAACAGACCGCAACATGGGTCCGACTTCACCAGAGAGTCAGGCCTATTGAGGATTATATGGAGGAATTGTGTGGACTTTGTTGTTTGGGAGGTTTTAACGACACTGCTCTAAAAGACTTTTTCATTTTGGACTATCACATGAAATATCATATTTAATGCCGCCACATGCCCCACACTGGACTTTGCATTACAATTGAGTGGATCTGCTTTCACGGGGTTTCTGCAGGTATCTTCAAATCTTATTTAATGCTTTTTAATGCCATACACGACCCATGAATAACCATGGACACACACACATACACACACTTGTGTGTGTATTTATAATAACTTTTTTAAATTCCCATGTCCCAAATTCTTTCAGATTGTAACCATTCAGTTTGACAATGAGGCAACAATGAAACTATATTATTCTGAACTGAATTAGAAATGGTTCAGGAGACAGCTTAAAATTTCAACATTTTATTTTTTACTTTATTTGTAAGGAAACACTTTTGCTGCATGGACCATATATTTTCCAGTTGAGTTTAGATGATCAAAATGGCTGTTGCAATGAGAAACTGCAGCTCATGTTCTCAAGGAATAGAGCTCTAATTTTATAGCTTCTAACTTTTTTTTTGTTCTCAGAGTAAAACATATCTCACCAATAGGTGCATTGACAGGTTCATTAATCTTATAAATAAAAATGAGTAAATATAATTACAATCCTTGCGCAATGCAATTGTCACAAATGAGACTCCCGCTGTGCCTCCTGCTCACCACCAGAGGGAACTCTCTCCCGAGTTTTGAACTTTAATCCGGTACACACACACACTCACACACACCACACACACCACACACACACACACCACACACCCCCACACACACCACACAACCCCTGGCTCTGATTGCCCTGCACCTGATCCCCATTAGGTGACTATTTAAACAGCTCTCAGACTCTCCCTCTTTGCGAAGTCTTGTATTGCCCCGGTGTACATTTCTGAGCGTTTCTTTCCGTGTCTGGCCTCTCTGTGTATTACCTGAACTGCTTCTCTCCTTCTGATTGCCTGCCGCCTGCCCCGAACTCTTGCTATTGTTTTACTGACCACTGATTGTTTGCTGCCTGCCCCGACCCTTTGCACGCTCCTGGATTACGATTTGACTACTCTCCTCTGTTGTGTTTGCTGGTGTTTGGCTTTGCTTGTTGATTACGATTTTTAATAAACTGCAGATGGATCCTCACTCTGTTGACGCCTCGTTACAGCAATAGTAATTCAATAGTAAATCAGAAACACTAAAAAACTGAGATTTCATTTACATGCTGTTTATACAAATGTCCTATATTTACTTTTATACTTAAATTTATTGTAAAGTACTCAAGGAGTAAATGGTAAATGCAGTTAAAAATATATAACACGACCAAATAACATTCTTTTAATCAAACATTTATTTGTCAAATTTGACCACAACTCTAAATCAACCATACTTTGCAAATGACAACTTGTTGAATACATTTTAGCCACTGAACGGTGGACACTTACAAACATACAAAATTCATCAAAAAATAACTTTTACCATTTTAGACATCGTTTACTTGCCAAATTAGGCCAATGAAAAAATTCACAATCACAGTGACTCTAGAAATGTTTGCCCCTTCCAAATAAGTAGTTACCACAGAACAGAAAGTATTTCATTAAAGTTGGAAGGAAAGTAGTCAGTTATCAAAAGTTAAAGAAATCTTAAGGTGGTTTAAGCCTCAGTTTTGCACACGGGATCACAATAGCTGCGGAACTTACGCAATTTACGCAAGTCGATGCAAAATACAAAAAAATTGTATAGAAAATAAGCAGTAATTTTGATTCTTAAAACCGACAAGTTTTATTGTAACATTCTCAAATATTTTCATTTAAATGTACCAAAAACATGAAGGACATTTTAAAAATATAATTTTGTTAGTTAAATGCTTAATTAAAAAAAAAATTAAAACATACTTATGTAGCACAAGTAAATTTGAGATCAAATAAACTGTGGGATTTTTACTCGTTAACTTTGGTAAGCCCAACTCAAATAATCTCTTAAATGATATTCAGAGATTTTATTAAGGTAATACAAGTTTTTATTTTTGTAATATTTACAAAGCCACTGAATTGTTTTTCAGAGTGTATTTATTTTCAAAAATAAGTTCTGTATATACCTAAAAAGCAGGCCTCTTCATTAAATAGCTGGCCTAAAAGTATACTATCCATATTGACCATTGTATTATAGAACAAAGATTATTTTTAAATAAAATATTTCTATTGTTCCAAAGGTAACACCTGTGGGGAGAAAAGGTATGCTTGTAAATAAGGGTCCATGCCAGGAGAACCTGCTGGTGAAAATTAGATAGTTAGGGAGATTTTGAGTATTGTAATTACACATTAAAGGGATAGTTCACCCAAAAATGTTTTTGATGTTTATCTGCTTACCCCCAGGGCATCCAAGATGTAGGTGACTTTGTTTCTCATAGGAACACAAACAACAATTTTTTTAAACTCAAAAAACCGTTGCAGTCAATCAGTCCGTATAAGGAGGTTAATGGGGAATCATAACCAAACAACATACACAAACAAAACTAAATTAAACCCTGCGGCTCGTGACGATACATTGATGTGTAAAGACACAAAACGATCGTTCTGTGCAAGAAACTGAACAGTATTTAGATCGTTTTTTACCTCTGATGCACTGCAATGTCCAAACTGTCCTGACTAATTTAAATTCTGAGTAAAATATGCATTTTGCTCAAATATTTGTTGTTGGAAATTAAATGTGCCTTTTGTAGAATTTTAAATCTACATATAAGTGTATTTTTATAATAGCAGTAATTGTAAAGGGACTATTGTAATGGGTAAATAAAATGTAACCTAAATACAGTCCTAATTACTAAGCTCAAATTAGTTAATATGTGTTCTTATAGCAGTTAATCGAGCAGTAAAAAGTTTCTATACAGTTAAAATGTTTCTTATAGCAGTTAAAATGTAGCAGTAAAAATGTTTCTTTATAGCAGTAAAAATGTTTCTTATAGCAGTTAAATTGTAGCAGTAAAAATGTTTCTTATAGCAGTTAAATTGTAGCAGTAAAAATGTTTCTTATAGCAGTTAAATTGTAGCAGTAAAAATGTTTCTTATAGCAGTTAAAATGTAGCAGTTAAAATGTTTCTTATAGCAGTTAAAATGTTTCTTATAGCAGTTAAAATGTTTCTTATGGCAGTTAAAATGTTTCTTATAGCAGTTAAAATATAGCAGTAAAAATGTTTCTTATAGCAGTTAAATTGTAGCAGTAAAAATGTTTCTTATAGCAGTAAAAAATTTCTTATAGCAGTAAAAATGTTTCTTATAGCAGTTAAAATGTTTCTTATAGCAGTTAAAATGTTTCTTATGGCAGTTAAAATGTTTCTTATAGCAGTTAAAATATAGTCAAAAAATGTTTTCGTATCGCCGTTTTAAATTGTAGCAGTAAAAATGTTTCTTATAGCAGTTAAAATGTTTCTTATGGCAGTTAAAATGTTTCTTATAGCAGTTAAAATGTTTCTTTATAGCAGTAAAAATGTTTCTTATAGCAGTTAAAAAGTAGCAGTAAAAATGTTTCTTATAGCAGTAAAAAATTTCTTATAGCAGTAAAAAGCAGTAAAAATGTTTTGCTTATAGGCAGGTAAAATATGCAGTAAATGTTTCTTTATAGCGTTAAAATGTAGCAGTCAAAAGTTTTCTTATAGCGCTTAAAAGGTTTCTATAGCATAAAAATTTTCTTATAGCATTTAAAATATACGTAAAAATGTTTCTACTAGCATTAAAATATAGCAGTAAAATTTTTCTTATAGCAGATAAAAATGTTTCTTATGGCAGTTTTAAAATGTTTCTTCCCTTATTAGCAGTTAAATATAGCGAGCTGCAAAATGTTTCTTATAGCAGTTAACTGTACAGTAAAAATGTTTTCTTATAGCAGTAAAATGTGTCTTAAGCATTAAAAATGTTTCTTATAGGCATTACAATATAGGCAGTGAAAAATGTTTCTTATAGCAGTTTAAAAGATAGCATAAAAATTTTCTTATAGCATACAAAATGTTTCTTCTTACTGGCGTAAAATGTTTCTTATAGCCCGTTAAATATAGCAGTAAAAAATGTTCTTATAGTAGTTAAAATGTAGCAGTAAAAATGTTTCTTATAGCAGTAAAAATGTTTCTTATAGCAGTTAAAATGTAGCAGTAAAAATGTTTCTTTATAGCAGTAAAAAATGTTCTTATAGTAGTTAAAATGTAGCAGTAAAAATGTTTCTTATAGCAGTAAAAATGTAGCAGTAAAAATGTTTCTTATAGCAGTAAAAAATTTCTTATAGCAGTAAAAATGTTTCTTATGGCAGTTAAAATGTTTCTTATAGCATTTTAAAATGTAGGCATAAAATTTTTCTTAGAGCAGTAAAAATTTTTCTTATAGCAGTAAAAAATTTTCTTATAGCAGTAAAAATGTTTTTTATAGCAGTTAAAATGTTTCTTATAGCAGTTAAAATATAGCAGTAAAAATGTTTCTTATAGCAGTTAAAATGTAGCAGTAAAAATGTTTCTTATAGCAGTTAAAATGTTTCTTATAGCAGTTCAAATGTAGCAGTTAAAATGTTACTTGTAGCAGTAAAAATGTTTCTTATAGCAGTTAAATTGTAGCAGTAAAAATGTTTCTTATAGCAGTTAAATTGTAGCAGTAAAAATGTTTCTTATAGCAGTTAAATTGTAGCAGTAAAAATGTTTCTTATAGCAGTTAAATTGTAGCAGTAAAAATGTTTCTTATAGCAGTTAAATTGTAGCAGTAAAAATGTTTCTTATAGCAGTTAAATTGTAGCAGTAAAAATGTTTCTTATAGCAGTAAAAAATTTCTTATAGCAGTAAAAATGTTTCTTATAGCAGTAAAAAATTTCTTATAGCAGTAAAAATGTTTCTTATGGCAGTTAAAATGTTTCTTATAGCAGTTAAAATATAGCAGTAAAAATGTTTCTTATAGCAGTAAAAATGTAGCAGTAAAAATGTTTCTTATAGCAGTTCAAATGTTTCTTATAGCAGTTCAAATGTTTCTTATAGCAGTTAAAATGTTTCTTATGGCAGTTAAAATGTTTCTTATAGCAGTTAAAATAGTCATAAAATGTTGTTCTTATAGCATAAAAATATTCTTCTTATAGCAGTTAAAATATAGCAGTAAAAATGTTTCTTATAGCAGTTAAAATGTAGCAGTTAAAATGTTTCTTATAGCAGTAAAAATGTTTCTGGGGGGATGGAGAGTTAAAATGTTTCTTAAGCAGTTAAATATAGCAGTAAAAATTTTTCTTATCTCCTTTCAATGTAGCATAGTAAAATGTTTCTTATAGCATTAAAATGTAGCAGTAAAAAGTTTCTTATAGCATAAAAATGTGTCTTATAGCATAAAATGTAGGTAAAAATGTTTCTTATGCTAAAAATATTTCTTATAGCATTAAAAATGTTTTCTATGGCAGTTAAAGGTTTCTTAAGCATTTACAATGTACAGTAAAAATTTTCTTATAGCAAAAGTAAAAAATTTTCTCATAAGCGTAAAAATGTTTTTATAGCATTAAAATTTTTTATAGCAGTTAAAATTTTCTTATAGCAGTTAAAATATAGCATAAACATGGTTTCTGATAGGCAGTTAAAATGTATGCAGTAAAAATGTTTTCTTATGGAGTTAAATTGTTTTCTTATAGCAGTTAAAATATCGCAGTAAAAATGTTTCTTATACATAAAAAATGTTTCTTATAGCAGTTAAAATGTTTCTTATGGCAGTTAAAATGTTTCTTATAGCAGTTAAAATGTAGCAGTTAAAATGTTTCTTATAGCAGTTCAAATGTAGCAGTTAAAATGTTACTTGTAGCAGTAAAAATGTTTCTTATAGCAGTTAAATTGTAGCAGTAAAAATGTTTCTTATAGCAGTTAAAATATAGCAGTAAAAATGTTTCTTATAGCAGTTAAATTGTAGCAGTAAAAATGTTTCTTATAGCAGTTAAAATGTAGCAGTAAAAATGTTTCTTATAGCAGTTAAAATGTTTCTTATAGCAGTTAAAATGTTTCTTATGGCAGTTAAAATGTTTCTTATAGCAGTTAAAATGTTTCTTATGGCAGTTAAAATGTTTCTTATAGCAGTTAAAATGTAGCAGTAAAAATTTTTCTTATAGCAGTAAAAAATTTTCTTATAGCAGTAAAAATGTTTTTTATAGCAGTTAAAATGTTTTTATAGCAGTTAAAATGTTTCTTATAGCAGTTAAAATGTAGCAGTAAAAATGTTTCTTAAAGCAGTAAAAATGTTACTTGTAGCAGTTAAATATAGCAGTTAAAATGTTTCTTATAGCAGTTAAAATGTTTCTTATAGCAGTTAAAATGTTTCTTATGGCAGTTAAAATGTTTCTTATAGCAGTTAAAATGTAGCAGTAAAAATGTTTCTTATAGCAGTAAAAATGTTTCTTATAGCAGTTAAAATGTTTCTTATAGCAGTAAAAATGTAGCAGTAAAAATGTTTCTTAGAGCAGTTAAAATGTAGCAGTAAAAATTTTTCTTATAGCAGTAAAAAATTTTCTTATAGCAGTAAAAATGTTTTTTATAGCAGTTAAAATGTTTTTATAGCAGTTAAAATGTTTCTTATAGCAGTTAAAATATAGCAGTAAAAATGTTTCTTATAGCAGTTAAAATGTTTCTTATAGCAGTAAAAATGTTTCTTATGGCAGTTAAAATGTTTCTTATAGCAGTAAAAATGTTTCTTATGGCAGTTAAAATGTTTCTTATAGCAGTTCAAATGTAGCAGTTAAAATGTTACTTGTAGCAGTAAAAATGTTTCTTATAGCAGTTAAATTGTAGCAGTAAAAATGTTTCTTATAGCAGTTAAATTGTAGCAGTAAAAATGTTTCTTATAGCAGTTAAATTGTAGCAGTAAAAATGTTTCTTATAGCAGTAAAAATGTAGCAGTAAAAATGTTTCTTATAGCAGTTAAAATGTTTCTTATAGCAGTTAAAATGTTTCTTATAGCAGTTAAAATGTTTCTTTATAGCAGTTAAAATATAGCAATAAAAATGTTTCTTACTGTAGGCTTAATGTAGCAGTTAAAATGTTTCTTATGGCAGTTAAAATGTTTCTTATAGCAGTTAAAATGTTTCTTATAGCAGTTAAAATATAGCAGTAAAAATGTTTCTTATAGCAGTTAAAAAGTAGCAGTAAAAATGTTTCTTATAGCAGTAAAAATGTTTCTTATAGCAGTAAAAATGTAGCAGTAAAAATGTTTCTTATAGCAGTTAAAATATAGCAGTAAAAATGTTTCTTATAGCAGTAAAAATGTTTCTTATAGCAGTTAAAATGTTTCTTATAGCAGTTAAAATATAGCAGTAAAAATGTTTCTTATAGCAGTTAAAATGTAGCAGTAAAAATTTTTCTTATAGCAGTAAATGTAGCAGTAAAAATGTTTTCTTATAGCAGTAAAAAAAAAAAAAAAAATTGTTTCTTTAAAGCATAAAAATATGTCTTATAGCAGTAAAAATGTTTCTTAGGCAGTTAAATTTTCTCTTATAGTAGTTAAAATGTAGCAGTAAAAATGTTTCTTTATAGCAGTAAAAATGTTTCTTATAGCAGTAAAAATGTTTCTTATAGCAGTTAAATTGTAGCAGTAAAAATGTTTCTTATAGCAGTTAAATTGTAGCAGTAAAAATGTTTCTTATAGCAGTTAAAATGTAGCAGTAAAAATGTTTCTTATAGCAGTAAAAATGTTTCTTATAGCAGTAAAAATGTTACTTGTAGCAGCTAAACTGTTTCTTATAGCAGTTAAAATGTAGCAGTAAAAATGTTTCTTATAGCAGTAAAAATGTTTCTTATAGCAGTAAAAATGTTTCTTATGGCAGTTAAAATGTTTCTTATAGCAGTTAAAATATAGCAGTAAAAATGTTTCTTATAGCAGTTAAAATATAGCAGTAAAAATGTTTCTTATAGCAGTAAAAATGTTTCTTATAGCAGTTAAAATGTAGCAGTAAAAATGTTTCTTATAGCAGTTAAAATGTTTCTTTATAGCAGTAAAAATGTTTCTTATAGCAGTTAAATTGTAGCAGTAAAAATGTTTCTTATAGCAGTTAAATTGTAGCAGTAAAAATGTTTCTTATAGCAGTTAAATTGTAGCAGTAAAAATGTTTCTTATAGCAGTTAAATTGTAGCAGTAAAAATGTTTCTTATAGCAGTTAAATTGTAGCAGTAAAAATGTTTCTTATAGCAGTTAAAATATAGCAGTAAAAATGTTTCTTATAGCAGTTAAAATGTTTCTTATAGCAGTTAAAATGTAGCAGTAAAAATGTTTCTTATAGCAGTTAAAATATAGCAGTAAAAATGTTTCTTATAGCAGTAAAAATGTTTCTTATGGCAGTTAAAATGTTTCTTATAGCAGTTAAAATGTAGCAGTAAAAATGTTTCTTATAGCAGTTCAAATGTAGCAGTAAAAATGTTTCTTAAAGCATCTTACTGAGCAGTAAAATGTTTCTTATCGGCATAAAAAAATTTTCTTATAGCAGTAAAATTTTTTTATAGCAGTTAAAATGTTTTTTAAAATAGCAGTTCAAGATTTTCGTATGCAGTTAAAATATAGCATTAAAAATTTTCTAAGCAGTTAAAATGTAGCAGTCAAAATGTTTCTATAGCAGGTAAAAAATGTTTTTCTTATGGGCATTAAAGTTTCTAAGAGTTACAATATAGGCAGGAAAATGTTTCTAGATCCATAAAAATGTTTCTTATAGCGTAAAAATGTTTCTATGGCAGTTTAAAATGTGTCTCCTAGCAGTAAAATATAGCAGTAAAAATGGTTTCTTAGAGCAGTTTAAAATATAGCAGAAAAATGTTTCGTAGAGCGTACAAATGTTTCTTATAGCAGTTTAAAATGTACGTAAACTGTTTCTTAGCAGTAAAAATGTTTCTTATAGCAGTAAAAATATTTCTTATAGCAGTAAAAATGTTTCTTATAGCAGTAAAAATGTTTCTTATAGCAGTAAAAAATTTCTTATAGCAGTAAAAATGTTTCTTATAGCAGTAAAAAATTTCTTCATAGCAGTAAAAATGTTTTTTATAGCAGTTAAAATGTTTTTATAGCAGTTAAAATGTTTCTTATAGCAGTTAAAATGTTTCTTATGGCAGTTAAAATGTTTCTTATAGCAGTTAAAATGTAGAGTAAAATGTTTCCTTAAGCATAAAAATGTTTCTTATCGCGTAAAATGTACAATCTTATGGCAGTTAAAATGTTTCTTAAGCATTCAATTACAGTAAAAATTTTTGTGTTTCTTATAGCAGTTAAAAAGTAGCAGTAAAAATGTTTCTTATAGCAGTAAAAAATTTCTTATAGCAGTAAAAATGTTTCTTATAGCAGTTAAAATATAGCAGTAAAAATGTTTCTTATAGCAGTTAAAATGTAGCAGTAAAAATGTTTCTTATAGCAGTAAAAATGTTTCTTATAGGCAGTAAAAATGTTTCTTATTGGCAGTTAATGTTTGTTTCTTATAGCAGTTAAAATATAGCAGTAAAAATGTTTCTTATAGCAGTTAAAAAGTAGCAGTAAAAATGTTTCTTATAGCAGTAAAAAATTTCTTATAGCAGTAAAAATGTTTCTTATAGCAGTAAAAAATTTCTTATAGCAGTAAAAATGTTTCTTATAGCAGTAAAAAATTTCTTATAGCAGTAAAAATGTTTCTTATAGCAGTAAAAATGTAGCAGTAAAAATGTTTCTTATAGCAGTAAAAAATTTCTTATAGCAGTAAAAATGTTTCTTATAGCAGTTAAAAAGTAGCAGTAAAAATGTTTCTTATAGCAGTAAAAAATTTCTTATAGCAGTAAAAATGTTTCTTATAGCAGTAAAAATGTAGCAGTAAAAATGTTTCTTTATAGCAGTAAAAATGTTTCTTATAGCAGTAAAATGTTTCTTTATGGCAGTTAATGGTTCTTAGCAGTTAAAATATAGCATAAAAATTTTTTCTTATAGCCGATTAAAAAGTAGCAGTAAAGAATTTTTCTTATAGCAGTTAAAATGTTTCTTATGGCAGTTAAAATGTTTCTTATAGCAGTTAAAATATAGCAGTAAAAATGTTTCTTATAGCAGTTAAAATGTAGCAGTAAAAATGTTTCTTTATAGCAGTAAAAATGTTTCTTATAGCAGTTAAATTGTAGCAGTAAAAATGTTTCTTATAGCAGTTAAAATGTAGCAGTAAAAATGTTACTTATAGCAGTTAAAATGTTTCTTATAGCAGTAAAAATGTTTCTTATAGCAGTAAAAATGTTTCTTATAGCAGTTAAAATGTAGCAGTAAAAATGTTACTTATAGCAGTTAAAATGTTTCTTATAGCAGTAAAAATGTAGCAGTAAAAATGTTTCTTATAGCAGTAAAAATGTAGCAGTAAAAATGTTTCTTATAGCAGTAAAAATGTTTCTTATAGCAGTTAAAATGTAGCAGTTAAAATGTTTCTTATAGCAGTTAAAATGTAGCAGTAAAAATGTTTCTTATAGCAGTTCAAATGTAGTTTTAATTTAGTGATTTTAACTTTTATTTTAGTTATTTTAATGCTTTAAAGAGTAATTTTAGATTTTAATGTTCTAATGTTCTGCTATCTGCTCTGCGAACTATAAAATATACAGCTGTCATAAAACCAGTTTTTGATAATAGATGTGAGGAGAAAAAAAAAAAAAAAAAAAAAAGTCCCCCCCAGGGTGGGGTAAGTATCTTGCGTTTCCTATTGGTCATTTTTAGAGGAACTCAGCTTAGTCTGACAGTTAGCCTGCTTATGACCAGGTCAGTTTCCCAGCATAAGTTGCCACAGTGACTAGGCTTGATCTAGGCCTATGTTAAATTTTCTTTATGGAACCAAATCATTTGACAAGGAGTCAGACTAACTGAAATAAGCCTGGCTTATTTGGTAAACTTGTTTTATGAAACAGGCCTCGAGGCGTTAGAAGTCAGAAGACACTTAAGTGAATTTATGATTTGCTGTCTGTCTGAACCAAAGAAATAAATGTGATCATATTTTTTTCCATTGCATCGAATTGAATTGTGTTGAATCGAAATCGGATCGCATTGCATCGTAACAGGGGTGAATCGTATCGTATCGCATTGGTAGCTGCTTCATATGTATATTTAATGTATGGTTTCGTTGGCTATGCATCGAGATGCGTATCTTATCAGCCTGAGTCATGAGATGCACATCCCTAAAATATATACATATACAGTAAATTCTACGGGTTGCACATAAGTTTTTCATAAGAATTGGTTTGGGGGTCTCAGCACTGGCATATTACGTTACCATTAATATAACTATAAAAAACCATTAATTAAAGACTACTTAAAAAAAATTAAATAATACGTGCACTTTATTTTCGTTGTTTATTTTTTTAAACTCAATATAAATTGTGATAAGTACTACTATATTTGTAAAATTACGTGCAAGTATTAAATCAATCCAATTCTTATAGTAAACTTTAAAACAAAAAAATAATATGTTACGTTATTACATATTTATTTTAAATTTTCATTATTTTTGAACTTAAAATCAGCAGGCTTTTATTTTGGCGGGTTGCAAAGTAAGTATATGCGCTTCGGGGTTTGGAGCAGCCGATCGAAGAACATCGTGAGTGAGTTTTATGGGTCTTAAAGTTTTCAAGGAAAAGATGAAAGGTGTGTATATTGAAAAAAGTTGACAAAACATTTAATAATTTATTATGTGTGAACATGTATGACTTGCTGTGTTTACAAGCTCTTTTACCTGGTGCCTCAAACCGATGCACAAATTTTAACAGGCAATCTGCAACCTCCCTGGCAGCCTTTGATTTGAGGGGATAAGCCTGGGGCCACTTGGTCATATAATCAATGATAACGCAAATGTATTGGTTGCCATTGTCCGTCAATGCTAATTTACCTATCCGATCCATCCCCACAATCTCGAAAGGTTTAACTTAGAGTTAATTAAATAGAAACAAAATAATGTACTGCAATTTTAAGAAGTATAAATCAAGTCTTTTTGGGAATGATCAAACTGTTCTTATTTAATTATATAACTTAATTGTTATTTCTAATTAAATTCTAAAAAATAAGAATAAATTAATGTGTGATGGAAAGGCATACCACAATTGGAGTGCATTAATTTTGCTCCTTCACTGATGATCTGTCCACACTGTGCCACCTGTGATCAAAACAGTATAATGTTGGAAATTATTGGCATTTTATCATATTGTAAAAGTAGTAATTCTGTACATGTTATTACCCAGGTGTCAATGTCCTTTGAGATGCCAGGCCAGTAAAATCTTATAGATATTGCGTTTCGTGTTTTTTCTGTTTGTTTTTGTCCAGTGTGAGCTCCGAGGCTGCCTGCATAGAACTCCTCGAAAACATTTGGTTTGCCTGTTCTGCCCCACACACAACTTTTAGTTTAATCTGTTGTTTTGTGCCTTTGTGGCAAAGGTAATACAATTCACCATCTATGAAAAGAAAAAATA